>VZTM01036901.1:79043-99840 GCA_013400555.1 Jacana jacana
AGTCTCTGAACAATGTGCTGTTAGTTTCAGACTTTAGTCAGTTAGAAGAGGCCCAGCTAAAAAAGTAAAACTACTGAACAGAAAATGGGTTTGTTTTGCCTCAAACCAGGACAAGAGAACCTTTATTTTGTTTTCTTGGTTTCATTGGCAGTACCAAGTGAAAGCATGAGAGGAAACAGCCTCAAGTTGTACCAGGAGAGGTTTAGGATGGATATTAGGAAAAAATTCTACACCAAAATGGTTATCAAGCCTTGGAACAGGCTGCCCGGGGAAGTGGTGGAATCACCATCCCTGGAGGTATTTAAAAGCCAGGTAGACGTGGTGATGATGATCTTTAAGGACCCTTCCTGTGGTTTATTGGTGGTCTTGGCAGTGTTAGGTTGATGGTTGGACTCAAGTTACCTTAAAGGTCTCTTCCAACCTAGACAATTCTACAATTCAGCTCATGATGGGCAGTCTTGGGCTCGTACTTCTACCAGCACAAATGTTGATTTCCTGGCCCCAAAAATGTTAGGCACCAAATAACCACTTTGAACTCAGTTACAATTTTACTAAGCTTGAATGAAACCCATCAAGTTGTTGAAATGCACAAGTCTCACTGAACATTCTTCACTCTGGATTTACTCGCTTCCTGGTGTGGAGCAGATGGAACTTACTGTGTTCTCTGCACAGATTGAACCGTTTTATTTATAGCAGCTTTTGGTTGGTTCTGTTTTGTTTTTCTAGGTATGAGAACTTCCAGAGACGTCTGACACAGAACCCTCTCTTCTGGAAAACATAAGCTTAAGTCACGGCATTTGAAGTGCTTTCCTAAGTGTTTCCTGAAGGACGCATCGAGGAACTCCAGGGAAGAATTCTGAAGAAGTTGGGGGGGGGGAGGAGAATCAACGATTAGTCTGAAGAGACAAACTTGTAACTTTTATATAACTCTTGAAAATTATTTAAAAATAAAAACCCACGGAAACTACTTGCTTACGTGTGGGGGGGTCATTTTTTAATCCGGGTACTTGGCTGTGACAAGGCAGGGGTGTTCCATGGGCACAAATACTCCTCTGAGACCGCATTTAGAGCAGAAGAAACGCCAAGGGGAACAACGGCAGCGCTGTTTCACACTTGCCTGATGGGCTGGGGTGTGTAGCTGTCAACAAAATAAACGTGTGTTTTCCTGCTTTACCTCATTCTGAGGGGTAACCTGGCACCTGAGATTACACTGGTGGTTTTCCTGCTGCTACTCAGACTGTAAGTTCTTTCACTTGTGTGGACAACCATCAGCTCCTATAAAGGGTGTGTTTTTCCTTCATTTTGAGCAGGATCTCAGGGTACCTGTTGAACTGGTGTATAGTTTCTGTTGCTGGAGAGGAAGCAGTTACGTTCTGCTTCAAGAAACTCACTGCAGTGCAGTGAACTGAAGTGTGGTCTGACTCCTGTGAGCCCCTCTTGATCTCCACTGAGCTTCTCTGTGTGTCCTGGTTGCAGCTGGGATGGAGTTAATTAGTCACTAGGAAGAAAATCAACTCTCCCAGCTGAAACCAGGACACTGTTATTCTACTCAGAACTTCCAACAAAGCATCTCCATCAAAATGAGGAATGTTCTGGTGGGGTTGGAGGAAGCTGATGTCCCTTGGTAGGAGAAAGTGCCTTTTCTTCAGTAGTTTCCACTACTTAATGTTCCTGGGTGGCACAATGTCCCTAGAACTACTTCAAGGAAGCAACAGCTTTGGTTGCAAGCCCCCTCAGCCCTTGTAGGTGCTTTGCTTGATGTTTGAAGTGACAGAATGATAGGGAAGGGATCTCTGGAGATCATCTAGTCCAACCCCCTTGCTAAAGCAGGTCCACCCACAGCAGGTCGCACAGAAACATGTCCAGGCAGGTTTTGGACGTCTCCAGAGATGGGGCTCAACCACCTCTCTGGACAGTTTGTTCAGGGCTCTGCCACCCTCAAAGGAAAGAAGCCTCTCATCACATTTAGATGGAACTTCTTACGTTAAAGTTTATGCCCGTTGCCTCTTGTCCTGTCACTGGGCACCACTGAGAAAAGACTGGCCCTTTCCTCTTGACAGCCACAGTGTTGATTAGACCCTTCCTCAGTCGTCTTCTCTCTAGACTAAAAAGATGCAAGTCCCTCAGACACTTGATTTCCTGCTCAACCAAGGAGCTAATGTCCTAAGGACACGTGTGCAGGCCATCTGGTTGTGGAGAGGCAGCTCTGAGGGCAGTCAGCAGCTGGGGCTAAACTCCCCCCCCAAAGAGGTTGTTAGGACCATTCTGTGTGACCTGTCAGATCCTGCTGCAGGGTTCAGAGGTTTGTCAGGCAGGTGGCAGATGCCTCGTGTAGCTGAGGATGTCACAAGTAGGATCAGAAGGCGACGGAGGGACCAAATGTCAGCCAAAGTTAAAGCATCATTAAGGTGTGATGCAGCAGCAAAGGCTGCTGGTGGTCAGTGCTCAGGTTCTCAGGCTTCTGAGGAAGCAGCTGCCTGGTGTGGAAGTAAAATAATTAACACTTCATAGGCCTTTGCGGGGCCTCGCTCGTTAAGAACTACGTGTCAGTGTGACCTAACAGCCGCATGCTATTGGCACGATTTAGTTAAAGGAGTGAACTAGTTGTTTGATATATAACTGAAGGAAGCTCTACCCCTTTTATCTGACTGCCTGGAGCATCCCCGTATGAAGTAACCCGTGTTTCACTCTTTGTTACAGTTTTGCTGTAGTCCTGCTCCTTTGACATGGTTTGGTGAAGAGTGAGCCCTATAACCTAAAGGTACATAAAGTGTGAGGGCTCTGCTCCAGCAAAGCTGGCCTTGGCAGAGCCTGTCACCGCTGCCCTGTCTTCTCTCCTGTAACAAACAGCTGCTATTCCAACCAGGCCAGAACTGCATTCTGGTTATTCCACAGTTCTGGTGGGAGTGGTGGCATTTGGGCTTCAGGAAGCCAAGCCAGACCAGGTGGGTGCAGTGGTTAAATCTCCCCAGCACCAGCTGTGCCTGCCCTTAGAATCACAAAATGGGTACAAATACAGCCACAAACATTCCAATACCAAACCAGAGTTACCTCTATGGATGTGCCAGCTCTGTGCAGAAGAATTTCATAGACCATAAGCGAAAACTCGCTGTGGGAAATAATTAAAGTGGACAATCCAGAAAACTTTACAAAAATACTTCTTTTTATTAAAAGCAGCAATTTCAAGCAGAACAATACACAGAATGTAAACATCACTAAGCTCGGCTCCAGCCCGCCGAACCTTCGAGAGAGTCTACACTAAATGCATCTACCGTACTAGCGAGTTAACAGACTAGATCAGAATTTGAAAATATATCTTCTACTTTGGGTTAAGAAAAAGTCATTTATCGTAGTCTGTCCCAGCGCCAGATACTGGCATCGTCACACACAGCTATCAGGATACTGCTATCCCTGCTAAAACTGGTCTGTCGAATGGCAGCAACACATTTCGGGTGAGTTAAAGTCGTACACCTACAAAGGAGAGAAAATTCTTCAGCTGCAATGTTAAACCTGCAGCTGCTGCTAACCTATTTATCGCTCTCACCAACCTCTTACTTCTGTGACCCAGGAGGAACTGAAGGGCGAGAGGATTATGCCCTTTGTGGTGTATTTTGTATTCCAAGTGTGGGCTTTTCAATTGAAGCACTCCCCAAAATCTTACTGAGTCACAGCATTTAGGACTTTAGAATGAATGTTCCTTCCCGGTGGTTGGGTGTCAAATATCACAATTGGGTGATTAAAGACTGTAGCATTTTCAGGAAGTTCTTATGTTATGTATATATACCTGCACACACACACACCTATTTATATATCTATAAATTATATAGATGTGAGTATATCTAATTTATTATATAGGGGATATACACACATAACGCACACATTAGTTATAATCATAGCTATAGACACTTTATACACATTATGGGCTTGGTTTTTGGTTGTTTGGGGTTTATATTTGTGTCAGATGCACAGGTGAGGAAGTGGAAAGCCATACTGTTCCCTCCTCTCGATGCTCACAGCTAACCTTTACATGCTCATCACTCTGGCCTTTTCACCTCTTTCTCCCTTGTCATGCGTTACACCCACATCTTAATTTCACTTAATTAGTGTGTAAGTTCTTTATGGAACAAGTTGTCTTTTACTCTATCTACCTACGGTACCCAGCACAATCTCATTAGGGCCTCTTAGCACTACTGTAATAATATAAGTAATAAATCTTTAAAAAATAATAAATGTTTACCTTCAGGGGCTCAGGATGTTTACTTACCTAGTAGTTAACATGGAAAAATGACTAATACTATTAAAACATTTCTACAGTTATCATTAAAGGAAAAGTATGCCAACTCTCTGCCTTAAAAGTACAATAAAAGTAAGTACTCACTTGGCTTTATGAGGATCCTCTATTTCTAAATCCCAAACATAAAGTTTGCCAACCTGATTGCCCAGAGCAAGCATCTTAAGAGAGAGCAGAGGATACAGACGTTTTAAAAGACTGTTTCAAAGAATGGAAGTCAGAACCTGCAAATCCCCAAAGTCAAAGCTCACACACACCTTTTGCCAGAAATCCATCGAGAACCTCATGTACCATATATCACACTGGCTGTAATCAAATCTCCCAAGGATGGTCACATTCGACTCACTGGGCTTGATTTTATCTATATCATCTTCCATTTTGCCAGGTTTCCAGCACACAATGGCATTTTCACAAGACTGAGGTGAAACAATGAAAAAAAAAAACAAAAATCACTTAAAATTCATACTGCCCATTCAGTTTAACTATAATTACAGCCAAACATTTCCTCTCACAGCTTCCCTAACGACATCAGTAAAGTACAACTGAAAATCTCACCACTGTCTCTGTATCACAGTCACATCACCAACAACATGTCACTGCCCATCGCTGGAGCCTGCTGCCACCTCAGCTTTGCCAGGTAACAGGAGGGCAGGAACCCTCCCTCACCCACTTGAGGAGAAGTCACCAGATGTGCTCAAAGACACTTTCCTGAGCAGTTTCAATTCATCTGCATCGAGGATTATTCACCCAGTCAACCAACAGGACCACGCCTGCCCCAATGTCTGGCAAAAAGGCAGCAGGGCCACCTAGTTTAACATCTGCAAGCCAACGTTACTAGTGGCCCTAACACTCTAATCATCAAAGTTACTGCATCATGGGAACCCTCATTTCTCCCTTTAGCAGCAGGATTCCTCATCAGCATCTGTATATTCTCTTTCTGTGCACTCCATGCAGGTTCTGGTTAGCTGGCACCCCTGTACCTTTAGCCTAAGTACACCTGTAGTAATGATTTTACTTTTTAAGTACAAGCTGCTTATCCACACATCATAACAGTTCACAGAAGTCACAATAAACTCCATAAAATCATTTCACACAGCATAGTACGTTAACCTAAGACCCAAATTCTAGTAAAACTTGTCCTGCTTAAGATCCTCAAAACAAACACAAGTGAGTAACAGCACTGAAAAAGCTGCTGCTTTACCTTGGAAAGAATTAAATCTCCCAACCATCGCACACAGTCAACATAGTTTCTGTGTATGTCTCTCGTAGAGAAGTCAGGAAAGTGAATTTTCTGGGAAATAAAAGGCCTATGGAAAAAATTGTCAAGTGAGGTCCAGAGAAACACAGAAGCCCAAGACAAATTTGTAATGGCCGGTTTTAAGGTGCGGTGATGATAAAAGACAGCCCTGTCTTTCTTGTTGTTTTAACAGTTTTACAACAAAGTCAATTCTTTATGTTGTACATTTGGGTTTTTTCCATATTGGGAACAGTCCCTGTTTTCATCCTCGTTCCCTTCTGCAACATCAACATTTTTAAATAGAAAAAGCACACTAAAAAAAATCCCATCTTTTTTCTTTTTTAAAAAACACACTAAAAAAACCATCATTTAACATTTGGTAACGTTACCAAAAAAAGTGAGAGGATTTCACAGCTAGTCTGATGGCTGAACATGTTCAGTGTGGTTTAGACTCTTCAATTCTCTCAAGGGTATAACTGGAAGTTAAGATTAAGAAGTTGATGAACTTAATAAAGGAGGATTTAATTGCTTGGCTTGCTTGGCAATTTATTGCTATATAAGGTCAGATCAGAGAATCATGAAAATGAAGGTTATTACTACACAGTTTTGTCCCCACCCCAAATTCAGATAGCAGATACAATAACTGTAATAATTCCTCACTGTAAAACCATTTGCTATATTTAATTACATCAATTTGATTCCTTCCTAAAGATTTTGAGGCAAGAAAAAACACTGGCATCCTGAAGCTTTAATTAAGAATGATAGAGATAATTCTTCCAGACATTTTCTATTCCAACAGACAAGAAAGAAACAATATATTTAAAAATGGAAAAAGGTCAGAACTTTAAATTCAATAAAATTCTACTGAAGCAAAAGTCAGTAAGAGATGTCATCTAGAGAGACTACGCATCCTGCAAAATCAGGATCACTCACTATCTCCAACAACTCACAAACTGGATAGGAATTAACCTGGACCATACCAGAATATTCATATTGTGCAAAGACAGACAAAAAACCCTACGTACCTGTTTGTTTTATTTGGGTTGTACTCGTAAGACTCTTTGATGGCATTTATCATTCTCTTGGAATTAATTCTCCAGAGTTTGAGAGAGTGATCCATCCCACAGGACATGATTTTTTCACCAAGAAGATCATAATCCTAAGGACATGAAAGAATTTTGAGGACCCCCAGCCCAAGCTGCATTACATCAACTCAGATTTCATTCCACCATTTCCATCAAAACAGCGTTTTCACCTTACAGAATGCATTACAACCGCATATTTCAAATAGAGAACTACTAATAATATAATCCCACTCACTGCAAAGCAGCACAGTATCTTAGTAATTATATTTACTCTTTCTCAAGAAGGAGAGGCATATTAAACAGCACTGACAGATGATGGATCTACTGCTAGTGCTTTTCCCTCTGCAAATTCCCTAGGTTTCATTTTTTGGAGCAACCCTGGCAGAATTCCAGGTCTACTACATGGGTGATGACTACTTACAACCACAAGAGACTAATACAAGTGTCAGGTTTCATATAGATGCACCTCTCACCTTTCAAGTCACACAGTAGGAATGAAAATAAAAAGTTCTTAAAAGCAGCATATGAAAAGTCAACTACTCTGTTTGGTATTTGCTGGGTACCAGTGTCTGTTCACAGCCACTGAAAAGCAGCATAACTCACCTGAAGTAACTTCTTTCCTTCCCTACCATGTCTCTCAAGCTTTACTTGCTCTTGCTGCTTTGGCGTGGTAAGACCTCAAGAACTTCAAAAGTGGGACCGTCACAAAAACTTTTTACTCTTTCTAGCCCCACTGAGCTCCAGTATTATTATTTTTTTTTAACTTCTAGGCTGCACTGTGAAAAATTAGCTACAGGAACACACAGAAAGAGAACACCTGTCCTGTACATTGAGAGGTGGCCAAATCAATCAAACCACCTTGTATTTAAATGTGTCTATCCCCTTAAAACAGTATTTATGCACTTCAAGGGATTTTTTAGATAGGTATAATATCGAAAACAGTGCACAAGAGGATAAAAAGTTGCATGTTGTAAGCTTACTACCCTCTGTAAATCTAAATCACTGCCCCACAGTCTTCCACTTACTGCACTTAACACCTCATCCCTGTGCCCTTCTACTCCTCCAAATATTGCAACCAGCGTGTCTGTCTGGATGTTCCACAGTCTCAATGCATGATCTATAAAGAACAAATAAAATTACATGCTGCTTTTTATACGCACATATGAATAATATATTTCAGCTTAACCACTTTCAACAACAGGTGTTCATGTAAACATCAAAAAGGCACTTAATTCTTCTTCACTTGTTAGAAACAACAAAACTGCATTAACTAAACTTGCCATTACAACTGAACTGCCCTTAGAGCAGTCTGTAAGTCAGGAACTGCACCCACAGCCCTCCCCTAGGGCCAGCTTTTACAGATAATATCCCTGGATCCTCAGGTCACCCAAAAAGCAAAGCGGGGTCGGACCTTTGACAAGTATGGCTTTTATTCAGTCTTATCTCAAAAATAATTGTATATATCAAAAAAATGCTAGAAATCCTTTCAGCCATTCTTGCACTAACATTCAGAGTTGTGATTTTCCATTTTTTTTTCATCTTTAAAATTTTATTCTTTATGAAGCACAGACTGTAGGGATGGAGAAGCTGTTTCTATAAATTACGTGTTCCAAAGTCAATTGGATGAATCCACTTCTTTAAAGAAAGTTTTAACGATTTCTAATGAAGAACTGCTACTATATTTCCCATCTGGAAATGGAAACCTCTAGTGTATTTCCCTTTTGGATTCCACAGGTACACTGAATTACAGCGATGCCAACTGGAAAGCCACACAGCCCCAAGTATTTCCTTCTTTTTCTACTCATCTCTCAGTCAAGCAGTTCTGAGACTCTAATGTCCTACTGCCTTACACCCTCTTGGAGATAGTACCTGGTCCAGAGATTGTACATTAAAACTTGCAATACTATCACTGATGTCAAAATGTTATTAAAAAGAGAACCTAGAAAATATACAGAACTCAAGAAATTCAACATTACAGATATTACAGCACAAACTTGGCAGTGGTAAGAATCAGCGAGGCTCCCAACTCCTGTTCTCATGTAGCTTCATCAGAAATATCAAATATGATAAACTCTAAAGTCCCTTTATTTGAATGTTTCCAACTGTAGCATTCCTGAAGGCTGGCTCTCGTGGCAGATCAAATATCCCTGTACTTAACAAAACAGTCAAGATCAGGAAGCTGTGACTGTTCAGACTTTGTGGACAAGCCCATAAGACACTCTACAAAAAAAACCCTCACTTCTCCCTTCACTAAACTTGTTTTTTACACAAAGTTCAATTAAAGTCAGGGCTGCTGCTAAGCAATAGAGGATCGAAGATTTCCCCATGAAAGAGGGGAACGCTGGTTGCGACATTAAAGCATCGCCACTAGATGGCAGCGTCATCCAACAACTGAAAAAAGCCACCTAACTGCTGGAAAGCAGCAAGCAACCCCAACGCTCGTGTCTCTTCTTTCCTAAAAGCAGCACTGCTCACCACCCCTTTGCACCGCAGGTGGAGCTAAGCTTATCGCCATGGATTTCACATGTACAAGACACATTGCCATAGAAGAGCATGATTTTTGGCCATTTTCAAGACCAAAGTCCAATCCAAAGTATCCTGATTTTTACATATATATATAAAAAAAGAAATAAAAGATATTTTTCCTCACCTTTGCTTACAGATAAAAGAAGATTTGGATCTCTTGGATGGAATTTCAGTTCATTGATTGCATTTCCATGGCCCACGTAGTGCTGGGATAGAATTCAGAGACCAAGTTATCCTTTCCCTGCACGTTTACATGTATTTAGAAGATATGCCTTAGAGAAACACAGGCTCTACACCTTGAAGTTTGGAGCACTCACCTTTATGCACTGCATTGTAATAGGATTAATTATCCTAATAATACCCCTGGACCCTGCCACAGCCAGAAGAGGATGGCTCGTGTTGCTATCGTATGTCCACGCACAGGTGTAGAAATTTTCATCTGCCTATAACATCTTATCTTAAGGAACACAAAATTAAAAAAAAGCCTCCTGTTTCTTCTTTTTAAGTAAACTTGTTGCTATTTCATGCCCTGGGACCTCTGCTGGACCCAATAAGAAAAAGATACATATTTGATTTGTCATTACATATTTGTCAGTGGAATCAGCTGCCCAGGGAGGTGGTGGAGTCACCCTCCCTGACTGTGTTTAAGAGCAGATTAGATGTGGTGTTGAGGGATCTAGTGTAGGGGAGAACTTGTAGAGTAGGGCTGATGGTTGGACTTGATGATCCCAGGGGTCTCTTCCAACCTAAATGATTCTATGATTCTATGATTCTATGATTATACATCCACAAATATAATCAACATTGCCTTTCCTCTAGATGCCAGTTTCCTCACTTCTGTTCTGTAACATACACAAACACATGCTCTCTCTCCAAATCACTTCTCAACCTCTTTCTCCAAAACACACAAAGACTGGGAATAAAATAAGTCTGAATGAAGATTGAGTTCACAAGATATTGATTTGTATACTGCAAATGAGCAACACAAGTTATTACCACTTCAGAGCATGGAATGCAATTCTGAGACTTTAAGCCCAGTTCCAATTAATGGATAAACTGAGACCATTGTAAAACAGTGAAACATTGCACAAATATTAGTGTTGGGAAGATTAAACTGATGGGGAATCAGTTTTCAAATATTTTAGTACAGCACGGTCCATGAGTCTGCATTTTTGGTATTTTTTCACTAGGAGGGAATCTAGGATGTGGAAAGAGGCAAAACTTGGACCCAACATAAGGAATGTGCCACATAAGCGAAGTATTAAATCCCAGACAAAACCTTTATGGACTTTTTTCCTGCAAAGCCTCCTCATTTTTGATAAAAAGGAAGCAAACAAGTGGTTCTTTAACTCAAAAAGGATACATCAGCATCCACATAGGACTGCAACAGACGAATTTCTCCTTGGGAATGACATTCATATAAAGTAACCTGGAGGGAAAAAAAAAACAGTAAATGAGATTGCTGCTTGCTTGTGATATTTCAAAAGGAAATCACATGCACCTGTGTATTTGCTTCCTGGTTGGAGAGCTAGCGCGCCTTTGTGGTTTAGATCTCATCCATCATCTGTTTGTTTCCAACAGGTGGAAATGGTTTAATAAAAGAATGCTCACAGCATTCTCAGTAAAGCACCACGCCAAGACTCCTCAGCAATCCTTCCCAGATACTTAAATCTATTATTTGAATTGTCTTAGTAAGATTAAGCTCTGTGTGGAATTAGTTACCGCAGCCATCTCTATCATCTTGAGTGGGTCTCTTAATGAGCCGTTGATACTTTGTTTAATCTTAGTTTAGCACTTTTGGTAACGCCAAGAGGAACAGACCTGGAAATGAAAGGCTTCTTGTTTATTCGCAAGACTTGCACAGAATGCACTTCAGGAGTTATTTTCAAGACCGAAATGACACAGATCCTTATTCAGAAAAAGCCTATAAATTCGCTCCAGACAGGCCATTAATTTAGCTGCTGAGCCACCTGGCATCATTGCAGACACTTTTCATCCCGTTTTAGAGCATATGACCTTTTGGAAACAATAACATCTGAGAGTAATTTTAGCGAGAAGACACATTTATGCACCTCTCTTCCCTATCCCGTATTTATACTGCTGACGGATTTTTCTTTGCTATATAGGCTAATTCCCAAATAGCTAACACATGACTTCATAAAACAATCCAGAGGATGCAACTCTCCCAGATAACAGATGCTACATAGCTCAGAAATAAAGCTCTCTATATGAAGTATCCTGTGTCTGTACTAAGCACGGGTAACAGGACTGGGTGAAAAAAAGAATGCGAGCAGAACCACACAGAAGGGCTTATGGTTAAAAACAGATTACTCACTCTGTTGCTGCCTACAGTGGCAAAAACGAGAGGGTCACCTTCTTTACTGTGCCAGTTAAACTGGACTCCAAACAAAGGCTGACCATGGTCCTCCTGTAGATGTAAAGTAAGATTAGAGACAAAAAAAATAAACCCACCGGCCTATTATTTCTGTGAAATTCAGCGGTGGTGGTAAACAGTTTAATTGATATGTTTTCCTCGTCAAACTACTGGGTTTACATCCAGTATAATTTCAGATAGTGAACAGTTAAAAAGAAAAAAAAACAACAGTTTTGTAACATCATATTTTAACTTGGCTGCCTTAAGGGAGGTTAAAGGAATATTCTGACACACACCCCTCTTTTCTTTCCCCACCAAACTTTTAAAAACTGTAGGGAAAGAACTGCTGTCTCTCAGTTATGGCCAGAAGCTGGCAGAACCCCAAACTGTATTTGCAGCTCCACTACTCTGTTTTGCAGTTCTCAACAAGGCATCTAAGGCCACATCTATATGTATTTCTTGCTGTTATTATTACTTCCACACAAAGATTTACAACTTCACAGAGAAGAATTACACTGGTACACGGGTGGAGAAGGCCCACGCTGAACTATTAGAGCACAGTCAGGTCTTGCAATTCTATCACAGCCATGAAGAACTCTCCAGCATGTCACAAAGCTGCTGCAGGTTCATGCCAACAAAGCGCTTTCAGATCGCCTTCACAGTCACCACAGAAATGCCAAGTATTATTTTCATACAGTTTACGTCAGTTTAATAGAGAAGAAAAAACAACAACAAAAAAAGACCCAGATATGTTTATGAATTGTGATGAATATGGTGGTGCTTGTTAATAATTGATAACAGTATTTTGGCCTGTCCTGACAGGATGTTTTCAGTAAGAATAATGTTCATTAAAGTGCCTCCCCACAGGGGACTGTCTGGGACAGCGCAGGCAGGAAGGAAGTGTCTCACGATGGCTGTTCAGCAGCCTTCAAATGGCAGAGCTTCAGAGGCAGCAGGAGAAATGTTAGCCCTGGCATCTCTGCCCTGCCCACAAACCAAAGAATAAATCTGAGGGGTGGGGGGCAGAGGGGGAAGTCCAAGGCTACTCAGAAAAGAAAGCCTAGAAGAATTCAAAATAGCATTATTTGCAGAGAAATGTAAGATCTGTTATTAAAAGGCATAGCCAAAAGAGATAGAAAGAGAAAGGAGAGAATCTTTCAGCAGGAAAGGCCCTCCTGCAATTCTCAAAGAGTTGGTAACAACTTTCAGAACTGAACACAGATTAATAAGAACTGTTCAAGATTTAACTCGAAGTATCACACAGCACACCATGATTTGTGCATTACAAGCTGAAAGTACAGACTAGTGGCTTTATGTGGCGAGGGATATGTGGTACTAGCAAAGGGAAAAGTAGCAAGGTTGGTAGTGACCCCGGGATGGAAGAAAAAAAGCAGGTAATCAGCATTGTAGTTTAATTAGAGATGAAGAATGAGGAAAAAAATACATGCAATACAATTGCATACGCAAGGCCATAACTTTTAGTGTCCAATTAAGTTATGAATTTTACTTTCTAGGCTTGTTTTTGAGCATATTTAAGTCTTCCTTGAAGAGAATGGCTGAGAGGTCAAATACAGAATACTTTAAAAAAAATTCCACTAATAATTAGTTGGGTTTGAGTTTCTGTGTGAAAGAGTTTGTTAGTGAATACTGAGGGCTTTTGACACACCACAGGAAGGTAACACAGGTAAAATGTTTGGATTCTTTCTGCTTTATTACAGAGACATATTAGAAGGGTTTGTGCCTGCTTTTCTGGAATAACCTTGTTGTTTGCCACGTGCACTGTTTCTGACAAATTTAGCAAAATGGGAAAAGTTAAGAGTAAGATGTTTTTCTCCCTCAAGATATATTTTTCCAGCATAAGCCGTGATAAATTTGCATTTTTTTAGGTAAGACCCGACTAGGGTAATACGTCATAACTAGAGAGAGAAATGGAGAGCTATACTGTGTCTGTATTTGAGCACATACCTGAAGTATTTAGTAAACTCTTTCAAAGATGACCTATTTCCCTGGAAACATTACTCTGCAAGACAAATGTCTTTATACTTCTTACATCAACTGCACAACATTCCTCACACGGACTGCTACAACCTCAAAGAGCCTGACTCTGCATGTGGAAGTTTTTCTGGTGTTTAATGGATGAAGGAGCGAGGCAGAGGCTCTTCAGGAAGTCACTAAGGTATCTGAGCAAGTTATGTTCACCTCAGCTAAGCTACCATCATCCTCACTGGTCAGAGCGAGCACAGAGCTATTTTGATAATACCTAACTTTTTGATAATACTCTAATGCTTGTCCCAAGTGCTAAACAATGAAGCACTTTCAGGAGCTGCACAGGATTGTTATGCTGAGATGCCAAGTACGTCATGCAAATCTGATCACTGGTTTGTACAGACAGAAGAGTCTGACCCAGATGCTGGTCCAAAAGTAGAATCGTGGAATGGTTTGAGTTGGAAGGGACCTTAAAGAGCCCCCCTTAAAGTTGCAAATCCACCCTCTCCCCCCTACCATGGGCAGGGACACCTCCCACTAGAGTAGGCTGCTCAAAGGCCTGTCCAACCTGGCCTTGAACACTTCCAGAGATGGGGTATCCTCAGCTTCCCTGGGCAACCTGTTCCAATGTCTCACCACTATCAGACTAAAGAATTGCTTTTTAGTACCTAACCTAGATCTCCCCTCTTTCAATTTAGAACTGTTACCCCTCGATCATCCTATCACTACACTCCCTGACAAGGAGCCCCTCTCCAGCTCCTTTGTAGGCCCCCTCTAGATAATGGAAGATCATTGTAAGGTCTCCTTGGAGCCTTCTCTTCTCCAGGCTGAACAACCGCAGCTCTCTCAACCTGTCCTCACAGGAGAGGTTCTTCAGCCCTCCTCTGGACCCATTCCAACAGGTCCATGTCCCTCCTGTGCTGAGAACTCCAAAGCTGGACACAGTACTCCAGGTGGGGTCTCACAAGAGCAGAGAAGAGAGGTAGAATCACCTCTTGTAACCTGCTGGCCATGCTTCTTTTGATGCAGTCTAGGATGGCTTGGCTTTCTGGGCTGTAGAATTGTGAAATGCCATCTTGACCCTGGTACAAAGGAAGGGCACAGCCCCCAAAATACTCAGGTTCTTCATGCACCAGAGAAAGAAAGCAGAGGGAAAGAAATCTACAACTGTTACAAAAGCAAATAAATAAATCATCAATGGTTAGTCCTGCCCTTATTCACTCAACACCAACTCAGGTTCAGTCAGAGACTACAACTAGACATATTTTTAGATGGAAGGCAGTGAAGTAAACACTGTGCCAACACAAAAAATAATCACCTGCAACAACACAAACACATTTGAATATCCTGTCACCCACACTGCCAGCACAGAACCAACTGACCACACATGCATTTCTAGTTCCCAGAAGTGAAAGCAAGTCCCAGCACAGGGGACAGGGAACAGAAGACACCCTCAGGCTGCTAAGAACCGCTGAGCACCTCCCTAAGCAAGAGCAAAGGGTAGGGCAAATAATAGCAATTTAAAGGGAGCACATCAAAGCAGAGTATCGGTTCTTTGCTGAAAGATCTCTAAGCAAAACATATACAGATGTGCACAAGGCTGTGCAGCTGTTCGCTCTATATGCGCATCTATCCATTACATCTCCATCCAGCCCACAGAGCAAAGATTTCCAGTACACCATACAGGAACCTAGTCATGCAAAAAGAAAAAAAAAAAAAGAAAAATACAAAGCAGTTCTTTATTTCCTGTCATTTTCCAAGTTATATTTTTGTTTTCCTGACACTTAAATTTAACCCAAAATAACTTCCACAGTCATGTTTAAAGAGCATTTTAGCAAGCACTGAGTTTTTCAGGCTGAATCATAACCATTTAACATTCAAAGCAAACAGTAATGGCCATATTTCTCTGCTTCCCCAAGGAAAAAAAGTAAAAAGCAAACTAAGAGGGAAAAACAAGGCTTGGAGAGTGGAAAACCATGTATTTTATATATCCCTGAAGAATATTAAAATTAATTTCCATGTCATTAAATCCTGGTGACTTTCCATTAATTTCAGGACATGCACCTTACAGCAGAGTTCAAAGACATATAAACTATGGGATATATGATGTGATGTCCAAAGAGACACAAGTGTCTCTCTGAACCCATATATAACATTCAACTGTCAGAGTTTATCCCCACACTATCTGCAAAATTAGTATGAAGGAACAGGAATAAGAAAAGAGAGGTTTCCTCAAACATGAAGTAAAAAGGAGCTACCAAATTTGGCTGCTACCTAGCCTTTGTATTAACATGCACGTTTATTATTATTAGCATGAATTTCAGTTCAAAGAAAAATGGGGGGGGGGGAAGAGGGAGGATAATAAAAATATCCCACTTAGCTGAAACGCTACATTTACTGTCTCACAGCTTGACTCCACTTGCACAGGAATCTGTTCCAAGGCCCTGATCCAAATCCACAGAAGGCAGGGATTGCTTAACTTGCTAGGGTCATCCTATAGTGAGGCCAGGGTCGAAGCTGGGGTGAAGGATTGTTCTGTTTTCCCAGCATACACTTGAAAAGCACTAACTACTTTGGAATATTTGGTCTGCAGATAGAAAAAGAATATGCTTAGCAAAACTCAGAACTTTTTAAATGTTTGGGTGCCAAAAGGCCTGTATTTGAAGCATGACTGGAAGCCACAAAAAGCACTGCCTGCGGGGGCGATTCAGGCAAATGACAAGAACAGCTGCCTACCCAGGTGAAAATGAAAGACCTTCCCTCCTCCTACACCTCAAAAAGTACTGGAGATAATTTTTATACCTCAAAAAACACATTAAAATCAACTTATTTCCCAGATACTTTTGTCAGTATAACTTCATATCACGGTTTCTCCAGTGGCAGAGCTCCTTTATGAGGTTTCCATGCTCAAAACCTCTCATCCCCTTCCGCTCAGCTACCCCAGCGTTTCAGCGAGCCATCTGAAGCCAAAGTTCAAAACCAGCTGCATCAGCACAGCTCAAGAGTTAAGCGGGGGGAATGGCAAAAGCCTCCCAAAGCAATTCTGCAGCAAATATCCACTATGGAACCACACACATCCTCTTGGTAGCTAAATATAAAGTTTAACAGAAGTCCCATCCTGTTCCAGACACAATCTTTATTTAGAAATCTTATAAAAATCAAATCAGATGGCACATTTACAGCTTCTGCCAAATAAATATCCCACACAAGGCTGGGGAATGAGAGAACAACATCCTGACAGCGTAAAAGAATCAAAGGGAAAATTCATTCAGTTCACCATAGTCTGTCACCAGTGCAGAAGAATACAGTAATACCCTAAAACACAAGAACAGGGAGTAAAGACTGAATCCACATCCCTTAATACCATCAGGTGTTATGTGGGAAGATAAATATGGCCTAGATCAGGTGCAAACACATAATCACAATGCTCCAGATAAATTAACTGAATTGCACTGTATAGCATTTATGGCAACTGCCAGAGGACAGAAATTATCTGGTCTGCCAAGTGCAAGGAAAAAACTACTCCAAGACTGTTAGGTTGGGATGTTTTAAATACATTTCAACACCTAGAAAAAAAAAAAAAATCTGTGCATGTTCTGTGCACCAAGTTGTCACAGTGTTTATTTGAATTTGTTTACCCTGTTTCTTATCTTTACCTCAAGCAACTAGAGCTTCAATGAGATCCATAACTATAACATATCACACATAACTTTGTAAACCCCTACAAAATTTGTGTTAACTGCAGCATTACTGTTTCTTATTTCTCGGTATCTTTTTTCTTCAAAACATCAGCTACTCCAAATAAGAAAAGTACCTTCTTTATCCGTAGACAATTATCTTCCACACTCGGTCAGTTAAAACTATCTATCTTGACACCATCTCACAGTCCACATCAAGATTACTGCTAGCGAAGTGGTACCCAGCATTCCCGTGTCAGAGCTTACACATACCCACCTTTAGGCTATTTACACATTTGAAGGAATATTTGCACTTCTTTGACTTCCATTTTCCTTTCCCCCAGCTTTTTCTTCCTGGTGCATTTGGAGTGTTTGTCGGTGTGTCAGGGCGTTCGGTGTTAGTGCCACTTTCAATACTAACGGCATCATCCTGAAAACATTCAAATTATACGGAATGTAAAAAAGACATCATGAACTGCTGTATAAATTCAAATAATTTTGCAACGCTTAGCCTTTCCACTTTTCCCTCTCCTCCCTAAGAACAGACGATCTCCTAGGACTTGGTGTTATTTAGATTCACGTATTTAACTCTACTACTAACATAATAGCATTGCTCCCTAGAAACAGAACATGAGTCACATGAGGACTAACTAATCCAGGAGGGAGAGACGTGAACTGTGGTCTAGTGAAGTTTCTTCAGAATACTGGTAACTGCTCTTAAGAAAACGTCTGAAGAGATGTGGTTACTCTTCCTAGGAAATATCTTTGACGTAGATAAAATGAGTACCTCAGAAGTACTCAAGGAAGAGGTTGTTTGTGTAAAAACATTATGCTTAGCCATCCCAAGAATCTAACTATTCCAACACTTCTATACACCCTCAGGCACAACACAGCTCTGCAATGTCAGCACTGCCACAAGAAGAGGAAGTCCCACCGCTCCCTCCTGCTCTTTCCTACAGATACTTGCTTCAACTAAAAAGCTACATTAAAAGAATACAAACTCAAAAATAACATTTGCTTTCTGTCTGATCATCCAACAGGCCCTCCAACTGTCAGCAGCCAGAGTTAAGGTAAGGATGGGGAGAAATGAAAAAAGGGGGGGTGCAGAAAACAACCCACCCAGTTGCTGACCAGGTTTAGGTAAGCTTTGGACAATTAAGAAAAAATACCATTTTATATGGCATTTGACTACAGGACATTACTCAGAACAACACTTCTATTCTCTGCATCACCCATCACAGTGCACTTCAACTTCCCCTACATCATAACTGGCAAACTTGTGCTTCCATATGAGTAAGTTCAGCTTGTTAAAAATCAACTTTTTTTTTTTTTTTTCCATTTCTCTGGCAAGGTAGCCCGTTTGGTTTCCGTCAGAGGGGAAAAACAACTCATCTTGAGGCCACACGATTTCTAGATTTGAACTAGGAGAGGCAGAGGCAGTCAACAGCCTGTCACTGGAAGAGATTAAGTGTAACACAAAGCTGCACCAGGAATTCCACTAGGGATATGAAATAAGGTCAACTATAAACACTAATACACCAATTCCCATCAAACATTTATTCTCTGTCCTAGTTTTATATCTGAATCATCAGAAGCCAGCAGAGGTGTACTGATCTTTGTTTGCCCAACAACTCTGAAAATCAGGACACTGAAAGGAGAAAAAGGAGGAGAGACAACACAAAAGGCTGTAAGTGAAGTGCCCAGACCTGGAATTATCCTGCACATCGCACCCCTAGAAAAGCCAACCCCCTTCCAACACAAATAAGCAAGTTGAACAACTTTTACATTTCCCAGTTTCTTCTCCTTTTATGCTAAGAAATTTCAGAGCTTGCCAAATCCTCATCTCCAAAGCACAGTTGCTAGAATCATCCTCCTTCACAAGACTTTCTTTGGACTAGTCAGGTATCATCGACACAGGAACACCCGGTACCTGGTACAATGCAACTACACTGTACCTACCACTGCAACCGAACAACAAACTTGCACCCAGGACACCTGTGGAATGAAATACACTCTTTCTCCGAATCAACATTATTACACCAATTGTTAAACAGAATCCTCGTCTTCAGGAGCAGTGGAGTCCAGTAACAAACTCTTGAAGAGGGAATCCTCTCACCATGGAGATAGGTCACATTCTCAATAACCAGGCAGCCCACCTGCCGTGGCCACCAATAGGCTGCAACAGGTACCAAAGGACACCTGAATGACTGTCACTGAATTACACTTGGATACACGGAATCACAGAATTGTCAGAGTTAGAAGGGGCCTCCAGATATCATCTAGTCCAATTCCCCTGCTAAAGCAGGATTGCCCAGAGCACATCACTCAGTACTGTATCCAGGTGGGTCTTGAAGGTCTCCAGAGAAGGGGACTCCACATCCACCCTGGGCAGCCTGTTCCAGGGCTCTGGCACCCTCACCCAAAAGAAGTTTTCCCTCATATATTAATGGAGCCTCCTGTGTTCCAGCTTGTGCCCATTGCCCCTCGTTCTGTCACTGGGAACCACTGAGAAGAGTCCGGCTCCATCCTCCTTCAACCCACCTTGAGACACTTATAAGGTCCATTAATAAGGTCTCCTCTCAGTCTTTTCTTCTCCAGGCTAAAGCGCCCCAGCTCCCTCAGCCTTTCCTCATAAGGGAGATGCTCCAATCCCTTAATCATCTTTGTTGCCCTACACTGCACTCTCTCCAGTAGGTCCCTATCTCTCTTGAACTGGGGAACCCAGAACTGGATGCAGTAATCCAGTTGTGGCCTCACCAGTGCAGAGTAGAGGGGGAGAATGACCTCCCTCAATCTACTGGCCACACTCTTCCCTATGCAGCCCAGGATTCCATTAGCCCTCTTGACAACAAGGGCACATTGCTAGCTCATGGATAGTTTACTATCCACCAGGATGCCCACATTCTTCTCCTCAGAAGTGCTTCCAGCAGATCCATCCCTAACCTATACTGGTGTCTGGCATTCTTCCTCCCCAGGTGCAGGACAAAAGCTGTTCTGCTGAGCAGTAAAAAAAATCTGTAGCAATGGTATAAAGCACCTTGAACCTGTCTGTCACCTCACAAGCACTTCCACAGGTTATGGGGGACCATGGTCCAGATCCCTTACTTTTTGGATAAGTGCTCTAAAAGCCGATACCCAAATAATATCCCCTGCTCAGTGACTACATGACTGCTAGATATCTCCCACTGTCTTTCAAGTATCAAGCTATGCTGTAACAATCACACTACCTTCATTCTGAACGCCAGACCGTAGTCTAACTTTAAGAGCATAGAGCCCTCAGCCCCTGCCACCGCCTTCTGCTGACAGAAGCTGAGGAGCATTATCCCCTATTCCTCATTCACCCGAAGGGCTGCTTCTATAAATTTACACTGCAGGTTATTCTGAAACGCAACGGTGAACATACACGACAAAAAACTGCAGGAAAGATGGAAAATTTTGCTGGTTTGCGGCAATAGAAATTAAGGCTGACATTTTGAAGCAGGCTTCCAGAGTTTGGGCCTCAAATTCTCCCTCACCCACGTGGAGGAACAGTAAGAGTCTCAGCCACGGACCCACAGCCGTCTTTCCCACCGTCTGCCTGGAGGGGCGGCCACCGAGCCGGGGCAGGCGGGCTGACACTCT
>VZTM01036901.1:100252-163285 GCA_013400555.1 Jacana jacana
CCCCCGCCCCGGCCTCACGTTCTCATCGCCGGACAGGTCCCCGGGGTTGCTGTTCTCGTCGCTGCTCAGTTTCTGCTTCTTCGCCGGCATCTCACCCCCTGCTCCCGCCGATGCCGCCGCCGCCGGGGCTTCTCCCCGCTCAGACATCTTCCCCGCCCCCCAACCCCGCCACGCAGCCGCAAAGCGCGGACGGGGAGGTCGAAACGCCTGCCGTAAAGCAGACCCGCTCCCCTTCCGCCGGCCAGGCAGCGGCGGGCTGCCACACTGCTGAAAAAGCGCTCTTCCCGCGCCCGGCGGTGGGCTGAGGGGATCGTCCGGTCTTGTCTGGCCGTTAATCTAACCCGTCTTTTAATGGTTAATGGGACTTTAACTGTCTGCAGACATGGTCTGCATCGCGGCCGTGGTAGGCAGGGCCGGCCGAGGACGCCTGTGAGGTAGAAACAACAGCCCTTGTCGCCGCGGGTGTCGGCGGTCCCTCCTCATCTTCGCGCGGTTCTCGAGTGCCATTTCTTGTGCTAAAAGGGTTTGGGGTTTGTTTTTAATATTCTCTTGTTCTACAGAAGTCCTTTAGCCTTAAAATAGCGTTGTTGGAGAACGAAGATAGGTCCTGTTCTGCTGCCTTCTCCCATCCTCTGGCAAGTTCCTACTATGAAATAACTGCAGTTGCCAGATTTTTATTTATTTCAAAAAAAACACAGGTCCCAGAGTCATCCTAATTACGAACAGTAAAAAATAACTCGACCAAGAGGAAGAAGTAAGTTGCCCACAGGCACGGCGTCTTTATCTGCCTTTCACACAGGGGCAGAAACAAGCCTGTCCTCCCTGAGGGGGACATTCCAGGCTCAAAAAGCCACAGCTCTGAGGGCCATGACAGAGGTGAGCCGTGCCCTGAATGTAAAATTTAATTTCACATAACTTTTGGAGATAGGTTTAAGATGGCATGTGCGTCAAGAGTGGTTTTAGCCTCAAACAGCCTCCCTTTTTTCTTCTTCAGCCCAACTGCAGGCTTCAACGAAGCATTACATGATAGGCAGAAAAAGGTTGTAGTTTACAGCTGATAAAAGCTCTGCCCAGGTCTGTGCTAAGATCAAGGGTGTGATAAAAGCGTTTGTGGGAAAATACACAAAGAAAGAATAGGCTTGTTTTTAAAACACGGCAGGATGTTTCTAGACTGGCATCAGAATTAAGACTAAATCATAACTAAGCTGTGGATCTGTTGAAAGAAGGGCATGCACGAAGTTTTCAGTGGTGAGTTTTTGACTTCTCGTGGCTGCCCTTGAGCTACTGGAGAGGAGACAGCTCCCCTTCGTTTTGCAGCTGTCAACTGACGTCCTCCAGATGGTCAGCTACGCATTCAACTCCACCACATTTCACTGGCTTATCCAAAACACGAGGAAAGTGAAAGCCTCAGCCTGTGTTTCTTGGCCTGCACACAGGAAGGCTCCCCACCCACACCCAGAATCAACCAGTTCAGTCTCCGTCTTACTGGGCTTAAACTGGTCTATGCCTTCTCCTCTCTTCTGGATGCTAGAGGGCTTCCTTCCTTCAGCAGGTGATGATCCTGCTGGCCTCTAGACAGCTCTTAGTCTAAACCACTTGCCTTTTTTGTCTCTTGGAAGATGTGAAAGGCTGATACACCAGGGAAACTGTGTTTCCAAAAGTCATAGTGCACTTCATCAAGCTTATATTTAAAGAATTAGTTGTGTGGTTAAACACAAACTTGAAAATTTAGAGAATTTGCTTCAATTTGTGCTGTGCCAAGATTCTCTTTGGAAAGCCCCTGTGCTTTTCTGTACCTCGATTTCTCAGCTGTATTATGAGAGAAGCATTTCTTACATCCCAGAGGGGCATCATGAAAGGATATAAATAGTATAGTTCATGATTTGTTTAACTACTCTGATACTGTTATATAAATACCGTACATATATTAACTAAGAAGCAATAGGGCCCTTGGCAGAGTGTATGGAGGAAAAGGGCAGAACAATAAGCTCTTTTTCAAAAATATTTCTTTCAAACTGCATTTGGTTTCAAGTGACTGATATTCAGTGGTATCTTAAAAGCACACAGTGGCTAGATTTGATATATATGGATTTCCCCAAATGTGACTCTCATAGGATTGCAATAGTAAATGTCAAAAAAAAAAAATAATTCTGGAATGCCTTGAAGACATGGGATCAAGGGATAAGCTGTTTTGTTGTGGTTTTGTTGGGGTTTTTTCACACAGTAGAGTATTTCTGGATCATTCAGGGCCATTGAAATACTTTTTATCTATGTGACTTGAAAGTAAATCAGACTCGCTTCTTTCCTTCATCCTCTTCAAGCCATATTTCTTCACAGAATCACAGGATCATGTAGCTTGAAAGGCACTTCCAGCCCCTTCTAACCCCTGCTCAAAGTAGAGCCAGTTAAAGCTGGTTCCTCAAAGCCTCATTGAGTCCAGTTTTGAATGCCTTCAACACAAGATATTTTGCAGCCAATGTGGTCCCCTCTTTTCAGTGTTTGACTGCCCTCATAGTAAGCTTTTTTTTTTTTCCTTTAATGAGTCAGAAATTCCTGTGCTTCAACTTATGTCCCTTGCCCTTCATCCTTGCCTCTCATCCTTTCCTTCTGTTTTCCTTACATCCTCCCATCAGGCAGCTGTAGACAGCAATTATTATTTCTCTTAAGGCTGAACAGACCCAGTTTTCTCAAGCTCTCTTTGTACATCATGAGCTCCAGCCTCCTGACAAACCTGCTGGCCCTCTACTCAGCTCAATCCATATATCAATATCTTTCTTGTACTGGGGAGCTCAAAACTGGACACTTTGTAAGATGTGGTCTCACAAGTGGCAAATAGAGGAGAAGAACCACTTCCCTTAACTCACTGGCTACACTCTTGCTAATAACAGCCTGGTGTGTGGTTGAACTTCTTTGCCACAAGGACACTCTGCTGACATGTTCCACTCGCTGTACAGCAAGATCTCAGCATGTTTTTCTACTCCTTTTGTCCTTTTTCTATGCAACCTTTAATGTAGCATAAAGCTACTTCTCCCCCAGTGCAGGACTTCTTTGCATTTGCCCTTGTTGAACTGCACGAAGGGAACGTGAAGCCATTCCTCCAACCTGTCTAGGTCATTCTGCATAGAAGCCCTGACCTTCAACTTATCAATCATTCACCCCCAGGTTAGTATTGTCCACAAATTTGCTGTAATTGTCCCCCAACCGTGTCCTCCAGGTCATCAGTAAAAGACATCAAAGGCCCCAGTCAAGGCCCCAGTGTCCTTCCCTGAGGGATTCCACTAGTAACCTGTAGCCAGTTGGACTTTGTACCACTAATGATTCTTTGAGTCAACGGCCAAGCCAACTTTCCACCCACCTCGTAGTCCACTTATC
This sequence comes from Jacana jacana, assembly GCA_013400555.1. Classification (NCBI taxonomy): domain Eukaryota; kingdom Metazoa; phylum Chordata; class Aves; order Charadriiformes; family Jacanidae; genus Jacana; species Jacana jacana. The sequence goes on from VZTM01036901.1 coordinate 103,625, forward strand.
CAGCTGTATTTCACCAATTTTACTGTAACTGTGCTATAGGAAAGCTTGTCAAAAGCCTTGCCAAATGTTTACAGCATCCACAGCTCCCTTTTTTCCATACATATGGTAATCTCATTGGAGAAAGCAAGTTTGACCTGGTGAATGTATGCTGACTGTTCACAATCACCTTCTTGTCCTTCATGTGCTTGGATGGACATGGCTTCCAGGAGGATTTGCTCCATCACCTTCCCAGAGACTAAGGTTAGGCAGGTTGGTCTGTCATTCCCTGGATCTTTCTTCTTTGCTTCCTCAGAGAGAGGTGTGACCCATGTCCAGTCATCAGGAACCTCCACAGATCACCATAAACTTTCAATAGAGCAGTCTCTCAATGACATTGACCAGCTCCTCCAGCAGCCTTTGTTGCAACCCATCTGGTTTTGTGGACTTGTATATGTCCAGTTGACTTCAGTGCTCCCTGAATCCTGTGTTGGGCACTGCTTCACTCCCACAGACTGCTACCAGGCTTGGGGAACTGGGAAGCCTAAGGGCAGACCATATAATTGAAAATCACAGGGGTAAAAAAGCATTGAGTGTCTCAGCCTTTTCCATGTCCTTTGTCACTGTGTCCCCTGCTCCATGGAGCAGCGGACCCATATTTTCCTCAGCCTTCCTGATGCTGCCAATGTACCTACAGAAGCCTTACCTGTTAACCTTTATGTCCCTCTCTGGTTTCATCTCCAGCTGAGCTTTGGCTTTGCTAACACCAGCTCTGCATGCTCAAGCAATGTCTCTGTATTCCTCCTGGGCAGCCCATCTGTGCTTCCACTTTCTGTACACTTCCTTTTTGTGCTGGAGCTCAGCTGGGAGTCCCTTTTCCATCCGTGCTGGCCTCCTGCCACGCTTGCTCGATATTCTGTACATTGGAATGGACTGCTCTTTTTCTTTGAGGAGGTTCTCCTTGAAGATCAACCAGGTACCCTGAGTCCCATGCCCTCTCATGCAGTCTCCCATTGGATCCTCCACCCTCCTACATTCTTCTGGTGGTGATTTTGGCAATTAGATGGTCCAGGTAGCCCAGTACTTTTTTTCTCTAAAAGTAGGCAGCAGAGGATACTTCAGAAAGAATGTAAGATACAGGAGTAGTTTAAAGAGACCAGGTTAGCTCAGGGTTTCTCAGCTGTGTAGGTTACACTGAATTTTGCCATCTTAAAGATGAAGGAGCTGTACTTGGCTGGGAAAGGAGGATATTTGAGGTAGAGAACTAGTGGGCAGACAGATCAAGGAGCAGAGCCCTGGAAACGAAGCTGCTTGTTCCCATTGGACAGGGAGCATGGAAAAGGCTGGAGAGGCGTTCTCCCTGGGCAGTACCTGTTGCCCTCAACCCTCTCATGTTACTTGGTGGAGCAGCTCTGAGTCTGGCTTTTTAAAGCTCTGGGGCCCTGGGCTTTGTGCTGCCCCTGATATTACCCTGCCTTAGGTAACAGTTATTTTGCCTATGCACAGAGATAGCCTTGTACTTAAGTTACCTGATACTGGCATCTGCTGTATAAAAAGTTTTCCTTCTTATTGATATTAACTGTTTTCTATGTGTGTATAGGTCAGCATTGCTGAATTAACTGGAGAAAGTAATTTTTTTAATTCTATTAGCTGGATGGGAAAACATAGCCATGGCAACTGAGGTGGATTCTGTTCTGCTTCATGTATTGTCAAGAGCCCTGTCAGTTAATCTCCAATTACAGAGGCTCTTTTACTGGTATTTCTATTAAGAATCTGAAAGCACAGCTGGATTTTCAGAACACCAGTTGAGTTTGTAAGTCTGACAGCTAAAATCATAGGTTTTGCCTTATGAAAACAGCAACTTTCAGAACCAATGAAAAAGCATTAACACAGAAACCCGTAGCATCCCTTTTGTGTAATGAGGGTGCAAGAGCCAGAAAGGCTGCAGACTTTTTTCCCCCTCTGACTTTTGAAAGATTAATGGGTCAAGCCTTTAGCTGACTCATGCTCTGAAAGCAAGGAACAGCTCACACATTTAAATTTGATGCAGAAGTTCAGGATGATACGGATAAAAGGCATATATTTTACCCATCTGCTAGAGCTAACAACCTGCTTAAAAAAGGAAGGTGTATCTGAATCAGAAAATGAGACAGCTGAGTTGATCTAACAACTCAACACTACTGACAGAAGGACATCTCACCCACTCCCCTTTCCAAACCCTCTCCATGTTCCTAAGTCTGGTTTTCCCCCACGTCTCTTCCATGGGCTCTGCTTTTCCAAAGGCTACCCATGAACCAGTTCAGCTCACTAACCCAGAAGAAAACTCATCAAGCAGAAAGTGACGTGATCTTTTCTCGTTAGCTGATGAACAAGACCAGACAGAGTTCTGCAAGCTGATGACCACCACAACTGGTGCAAAGGAAAGCTGGAAGTTGCAACCAGGAGCAAAAGATGGCTGAGAAACAAGCTCTTATCCTGATGGTAATGGTCACCCTTCAATCACCCTGTGTGCCACTTTAGCTCGTGGTTTGTCTTTGAGGGTGAAGGGGTTTGACCCAAGATGTAGGAGCAACTTGGTCTAGTGGAAGATGCCACTAGATTCTGCTCATGGCAGAGGGGTTGGAACTAGATGGTCTTTAAGGTCCTTTCCAACCCAAACCATTCTATGATTATCTCTAGTATTGTAACAGCTGTGCTGTAATGGTGATGGGGACAACAATGTGCAGTTAGCATCGGCAAAGCCTAAACTCAGTCTGGGACCAGTCAACTGCTTGCTTCTGCTTCCACCTGCCCTCCTGTTCTCTGCCAGGCAGTGATTTATATAGCTGTGTAATGAATCACACAGGTCAAACGATCTGGCAGAAGAAAACAAGCAACATTTCTCCATTTTGCCCACTTGTATTAGATCAGTTCCCTTGTTTGTTCACGACGGAGCTACACAAACAGTTCTGCTGGGGCAGTGCAGGGAGGGGCACAGGAACAATTGGTGGGAAGAGAGGGAGGTGAGGGGAAAAGAGCCAGAATTACTTAAGCCAGTATCGTCACCAAATAAATCCTCATGGACCCACAGCTCATGTGAAGAGAGCCTTTAGTCTAGTTTAAAGTGACCTTAGTTCCAGAATAGCTTGTTCTCTGTGTGACAGAGCCTTCACTGAATCAGCAAGGCACAGTGACAGTGTATGAAGCAAAGGGACTTTAGACCCCAGTTTATGGAAGAAATGTGGGGGGGTCTACGGCCCCTAGCTGGCTCTGTGACAAACTCCAATAACAATGTAACCTCCATCACCAACAGGAATTTTGTCAGGTTACACCTATATCAGGAGCAATTAAAAATGTCCTAAAAGCTAAGAGCTGATGTCCATCCTTTTGTCCATCCCAGAACTTGTTCCCAGAACTGTGAATAGTGAAGTATCACTTTGCATCAAAGAATCTGAAAGGCCAGTATAAGAAATTAGTGTTTAGATAAACCGTGTTTGACTTGCCCTGTCTGTACTGTGAACAGAGGTATGTGCAGCTACCTCACGAGAATTTTCTCCATATTTCCCCAAAACCACTGCAAGGATAATCCCCATCAAGATAGACATTCAACACGGGAGAGATGCAACAGGTCAGGACCATCCAGGGAAGCCCCATGCTTCCTATGTGGAGTGGTTGACACCCTGGAGGGAAGGGATGCCATCCAGAGGGACCTGGACAGGCTTGAGAAGTGGGCCTGTGCAAACCTCATGAAGTTCAGCCAGGCCAAGTGCAGGGTCCTTCACCTGGGTCACAGCAATCCCAAGCACAAATACAGGTGGGGCAGAGAACGGATTGAGAGCAGCCTAGAGGAGAACTTGGGAGTGTTGGTTGCTGAGTAGCTCACCGTGACACAGCAATATGCACTTGCAGCTCAGAGAGCCAACGGCACCCTGGGCTGCATCACAAGAAGCGTGGCCAGCAGGTTGATTCTGCCCCTCTGCACTGCTCTGGTGAGACCATACCCACAGTAGGGGTAGCTCTGGAGTCCTCAACACAAGAACAACATGGACCTGTTGGAGCAGGTCCAGTGGAGAGCCAAGAAGACACTCAGAGGGCTGCAGCACCTCTCCTGTGAAGACAAACAGAGAGCTGGGATTGTCCAGCCTGGAGAAGACTCCAGGGAGACCTTATAACAACTTTCCAGTACCTAAAGGGGGCCTGCAGGAAAGATAGGGAGGGGCTCTTTTATCAGGAGGTGATAGGAAGAGGGGGAATGGTTTCAAACTGAAAGAGAGGAGATTTAGATATTAGGAAGAAATTCCTTACTGTGAAGGTGGTGAGACACTGGCACAGGTTGCCCAGAGAAGCTGTGGATGCCCCATCCTTGGAGGTGCTCAAGGCCAGGCTGGACGGGGCTTTAGCAACCTGCTGTAGTGGGAGGTGTCCCTGCCCATGGCAGAGGGTTGGAACTAGATGATCTTTAAGGTCCCTTCCGACCCAAACCATTCTATGATTATGTGATTCTCTCTTGGTGTCTCTTGGACAGGCTGCTCCTGGCCTGACTCTCTCCAGGGAATCCTCTTAGCTAAAGAACCCTGTTACCCAGCCAGTCAGCGGGGAGGTAAGAACAGACCCAGGCCTTGCACCCCGATGTCTGTTCTGTGTAAGCACCGCTCGGCGAAGGAGCAGCTCATGTAAAAAAATACATAGAAAAACGAATAAAATTCTGCAGAATGTGGGTTTTACATTTCCTATTTCTACATAACTTTGGCCTTTTTTCCCATGCCCCACCCTAGGTTTTTTATGCCATTTACCATGACAATACACTTTCCCTTAAATATTTTTCTATTGAAATAGCCACGCACAACACTTAACCCAAAATATTTTCCACTGAAACACACACAGCCGCGATGACTCTGTTGGCATCATCTTCAGAAGCTACTCTCAACGCTAAAATATCCGTGTAATGATTAGCTGCAACAAAATCTAATGATTTGGAAATGATTTACAGACATACTTATTCTTTCTAATTTAGGCTTTCTTTAGCTGCATGGTGCGGGAATTATTTGCTGGGAAAAAAACGGCCTGACACCTAAGGTTAATCTATATTTAAAGAAATGGGTTATTCTCCCAGCTCATATTTCAGTTTAACTTTTCAGTAGTTGTACTGGAAAAACTCCAAAGTAACTGTGAAACCTCGTAACAGGGTGCAGGCGCAGATTTGCCGGGAGCGCTGAGGGAGCAAGAGTCCCCACCAGCAGCTGCTGGAGCTCCTGGCTTTGCTCTTGCTCTCTCTTCTCCCAAGAACCCTGTTCCCCAGCGGTGGTGACTGGCAGCTGGCTATCCCTGAACCATTCCTCTGGTCATGCCAGTGCATGTAAACCTTTTAACTCCCTGTAAAGGGAGTGTCACACCTTCGGTGCCCTTCCCCTGTCGCACACGGGGCCTGGGGACAAGTTCACATCTGCAAAGATTTATTTTAGTGGCGTTCCCAGCTGAGGGCATACATTGAATTTCATAGTGAAATAAATCAAAGAGAGAGAGATAGAGAAAGAGAAGGGAAAGGCACAACTCTTCTAAGAGGGCAGCTGAGAAAAAAGTGAAGGGAGGGTCCCCAGAAATTTTCCTCTCCTGGACTCTTCTTCAGACACCCCACACCCCCCCACACACCCCTCCCGTAGTCCTTTTCCCATAGGAACGATGTAATGTTTACTGGGAGCCACTTGGACACTACTGGGTTGTAACAGCGTGTGGTGCAGGTGGCACTCGCTGGGTGGTTGTTGAGCTTTGTGCCCGTTGTAATGTAAACCAAAAGCTGCAACCAAGGGGTAGGAGAAGGTGGGGGCGGGGGGGGAGAAGAAGGGGTGATTCCCACACTGGTGGCAATCGCTTCCCATGAAAACCTGCTGAGAGCACTATCAGGGGTTTGCAGGTGCAAGGTCATGAGAATAACAGCCCGAGAACAACAGCATGAGAAAAACATGGGAAAGATACTGCTCTGGAGGCCCTGGGAAATGCTGCTGGGGCAGAGGACACAGAGCTGAGCCAGGGGTGGGAAGCAGGTATGGGGTTACGATGGAAGGTCCTTAGCAGCACAGCAGGGTACGGCACCCCAGGCACTGCTGAACAGCCCCAGCACACGCTGCTGGTACGTGTCCTTTTACCAGTCACGCAGCCACACGCTGGGCTGGTGGAAGGCACGATAAAGGAGAATCTTTTCTAGGCCAAAGCATCATTTTAGCTAGATGGAAGCCAGGCAGGAAACCACTTTTTCGGGACCTCTCTCCTACGTCCAATGCCTGTCTTGAGCCAACATTACTGACCATTTAGATACGCACTCAGCCAGGTCAGGGATCTGATCAGATTGAAAATTAATCAAGCTAAAAAAGAATAGTTTTAAGTACTACACCCAGCATCAGAGAGATGAGAGCAGAGAGGTTCGTGGGGCCATTTCTCTGAGCAACTGCAAGGGCTGAGTTTTCCTTAATCCCATTGTGGGCGTGCGCTTCCAGCCTCCCTTCCCCGTCCTCTTCTTTGCATGGGCACAAGCTCCACAGTGACCTGGTGCAGGGCATGTGCCTAACCATGACTGACACTTCTCTTTAAGCTGTTTTTTGTTTTCCCCCACCTTGGTTTAGCACTTGGCTACACAAATAGTAGTGTTGGCCTGGCAGAAGAGGCTGTGCAGGGCTATGAGCAAGTACCAAAGGGAAGGAAGGCAACAGAATTACTTAAGGCAATGCTGCTTTTAAAAGTAACATGTTAAACTGTGGCCCAACATGTCTTTGGTATACTCTTCTGCCTGAAGACCTTTAAAGGCGTGGAGATGACAGACTTGGTCTGTCTCTGTGTTAGGTACTACTGGATTAGCACAGTGCTGTTGCAATTGCATTGTACTGTTCCTTACTGCCATCCTTTATTAGTACAGCCCCATTATCAAGTGGGACTCTCCCTCGTTAAGTCTTTTTCAATCTACTCAGTACTAATTTAGCTGGAAAATGGGCACATTCCACGTGGAAATGACAAAGAGGTGGGAGGGGATGGAAAATACGTTGGCATACAGGATTAGAATTCCAAAAGCTCTTCACATATTTCTAAAAGGGCTTTCTAAAACAGCTTTTTAATGGGGATAAAGTCAAGAGACTACACTTAAGCAGAAATGTTCAGCGTGGACAGAGAACACACAAGTAAGGACCAGGTTTCAGGAAGGAGGTGGAGAAGATTGTAACAGATGAAAAGTTGAATAATGATAACTACTGCAGCTAAGGTCTCCTCTGTTTGCCCAGTTCCAGACACTGTACTTCAAGAGCGATATGACTCAGCTGGAGAGTGTCCAGAGGAACCATCAGGAACGAGGAGAGGGCTGACACCATGACCTGCAATGAAAATATGGAACAAACTGGAAACTTTTTACCCTAAACAACAGAAAACTGAGAAGAGAAATTATAATAGACATGAAAGAAAAGAAAGGCTACTGAAAGGAAGAAATACTTAATTTTCTATGGGACAAGAATGAATGAGATTTAATTATGGTAACGAAGATTCAGTATACATATAGGAAGAGGTAATAGATAGGAATAGATTGTTGTGGAAAGTCATATATGGGCACTTTAAGGTTAGAGAAAAGCCAGTCATGAATATTTTAGGTATAACTGACCCTATGTAAGGCCAATGGGGTCAATGGTCTCTTTAGTTCCCTTCCATACAGGCATGTTCCAGGTGAACAGGCAAGGAAACAGAATTAACAGAGATTAGTAGAGAATAAAATAGTCTAAGAGACTGCATAGCAGCAGAATCAGGGGAAAGTCTCATTGCCCTGTTTCCTTTACCCTTAGTGTCAAGGTAAAATTTCAGCTCAGGGTAGCTACCTCTCTCTGATAATCCTTGAGAAAATTAAGAGCTAGAGTTTCCACAGTGCGTATGCTGGCCTGGTGCTGGGAAGTGTTTTACAAAGTTGGATGGTAGAAAGAAAACAGCTGTGGAACCTTCACATCCTTTCTGTGTACCAAAGCTTGTTCTCGGCTGTTTCCCGTGGCTCTTTTCCTCCTGTACTCAGCACTGGTGAGGCCACACCTCGAGGATTGTGTCCAGTTCTGGGCACCTCAACACAAGAGAGATCTGGAGGTGCTGGAGCAAGTGCAGAAGAGGGCAATGAAGCTGATGAAGAGCCTGGGGCATAAATCTTATAAGGAACGATTGAGGAAGCTGGGACTTTTTAGTTTGAGGAAGAGGAGGCTGAGGGGAGACCTCATCACTCTCTACAACTGCTTGAAAGGACATTGTAGAGGGGTTGGTGCTGGTCTCTCCTCTCAGGTGATTAGAGATAGAACAAGAGGGAATGGCTGCAAGCTCCAGCAGGGTAGGTTTAGGCTGGACATTAGGAAAGAATTCTTCCCAGAAAGAGTGGTCAGGCACTGGAATGGGCTGCCCAGGGAGGTGGTGGAGTCACCATCTCTGACTGTGTTTTAGAGTTGTTTAGATGAGGTGTTGAGGGATCTGGTGTAGGGGAGAACTTTGCAGAGTAGGGCTGATGGTTGGACTTGATGATCCCAGGGGTCTCTTCCAAATTGAATGATTCTATGATTTTGTGGAGGAAAACTGTTGTAATACTGTAAAACTATGCTAGGAATAGCCTTCTTGAACAGAAGGCTTTTTAACTGTGTAGTCAAGGGCACAGACAGTCTGAGTGCATTACATGCTCACCGTCCCTAATCACAGTTTCATGTAAATACTCAGATGGCACAGTTCTTGCTCTGTGTGTGCAGAGCAGCTGCACAGCTACGTGCTGAATTTCTGGCTGAGCATCAGGCAGGCACTTCGCATCTACTCTTCTCCCACCTGATACCATTCAGTTGCCATTGGGCTGCACATTACCCACACTGCTAAAGATGGATCGACTCAACATCTTCATGAGAGCTAAAGGAGACGTTAAATGGATGGAAATGACATGCAAAGGGCACCAGAATTGTTTACTTTTAACTATATATTGTCTGTTGTTCAACTGCATTTGGTGGAAATCATCAGGGCCAGATCCAGCTATGAGCAACAGAATCCCTTCGCCTGCTTCCATCAGGATTAGTATCAAAAGACAACCACAGAAAACCCTTATAAGAAAATTAATTGAGTTTCTTGTAATAAAATAAAGGTATCTGTATGCCTTTAATCTTGTCAGATGCTTATCTGAGATACAGCCAGCAGAATCCCTCACTAGTTTCTGACTAGCAATGGACAACTCCTTTTACTTCCACGTATAAAACTGAAGAAAATAATAATGCTGATTTCCTCACTAATGGACTTTGGACCCTATTGAGCTTTTGAGAGCTGCTTTATTATTTTCAGGAGGAAAAAAAAGCCCAGATTTTCAAGGGCTCAGAGAGCTTTTGAGATGACTTACTGAGAAAATTGCAGATTTAAGACTGCATGAAAAGCCTATTACTCAGCCTTCATTCACATGGAGCATCTGTTGTATCTGACTAAACTCGCTTCTCTCTCCTTACCTTTCACTTGGCACTGAGGCAAACTGCTTTTCCCCCTAATTTCTAGTTCTGCTTTTATGTAACACAGTGCGACTTAGACACAAAAAATATTGAATTGGGGGTAATCATAGCTAAGGGGCTTCAGACAGAGACAGACTGACCTCAGAGGAGGGTTCAGCAGGAGGAGGGGGCTGTCCTGGACAGCAGGTCACCAGGAGCTGCAATGTTCCAGCCCAGACATTGCCACTGACAAGGAAAGTGGATGAATGTCTACCCTAACCAGCTCCATAGCAGAGCTCAATAGCTGTTTCATTAACACTTCATGGATTTTTAAAAGCAAAAAGGGGTATTATATCCTCCAGCTTGACCTCCTGTTTAATAAGCACAACAGAATGTTTCTGAGTTGGTTAGTGTTGAGCCCAAAAATCTCATGCTTATTAAAAGTATTTTCCACAAAGACATCCAGTCCTGAGCTGAAGACTTGAAGAAATGGAAAATGTGCTGCTTCCCGTGGTAGTCTGTCCCGCTGGTTAACTACTTGCACAGTTGAACAATTGTCCCTTATTTCTCATGTGAAATTTGCCTGGCTTCAGCTCTGGACATCTCTTCTTGCTATGTCTCTCTCCGCTAAAATAAAGAGACCAGGTATTTCTTCCCTGGTAAGAATACATTTCGTTATCGGGCCGCCTAGATAATTTGTTTTTATCAAGCCACCTCATAGTCTGTCTCTGGGTTTTTATTTTTTTAAAGATAAAATGTAGAGGCTCTTTAAGGGTAGAAACCAGCCTGCACATTGCAGCCAGCTGTGAACACAGGAGTACTTGCTGTGAGTACCCTGTGTACCCTCTTGCCCTGCCCCTCTTCTGGAGGTTACTGTCCCTTGTCCGCCAGCAGACCTCTCCCCCAGCCCACTTCAGTCCCAAATAGTTTGATTTGCTTAATTCCTGTAATGGTGAGTGTCTCGGCTCGGTGTGACTGAAGGGGGCAGCCCTGTGGCATCTCTTGGGCAGCAGCACCTTTTGGTGGGTGGAGGAGGATGCGGTCCAGCGGCTGGCACAGCTGAGCACAGGAAAATATCTCCATCCACAACCATGGGGCTGGGACCCACAGTGCTAGTCCAATGCTGGTGACAATTCTGGGGCAATTTCAGCCAGTCTAATTGCCACAGACCTAATCAGTCCCCAGCTATACGATCCCACCATGTTCCTAGTGCCAACTCTCATGCTCACATGAACCATGATGACCCAATCCAAGGCAATAATTCAGCAGAAAGCTTTTCACTTCTTTTTTTTTTTTTTTTTTTTTTTTTTTTCCCCTGAAGTAGTTTCCTACCAGTTTGGTGCCCAGAACCAGCTCATCAAAAGGGACTGGATTAGTTCCAGTGTCAACGCAATGAAGGACATAAAAAAATCTGTGTTCATATTATAGGTGTCAGCCCCTAACAGCCGTTTTTAATCCTGCCTGGGACCATGAGTCACAACCCTGAGTTTCTCTGACCTCATAGTGAAATGCCAGAGTCCAGCACCATTCTCACAATTCATCCATAGAGCTAAAACCACCTCAAAGTGGACCATTTTATTTATAAAGCCAAGCTTCAATACAATACAGGGGCATGGAAGTGATAATATTAGGACAGTATTTTCAAATTGTTGCTGGGGGAGCCCTGCCTGCACCTTGGACTAAGGACTACAAAGAAAACTGGAGACCATTGCATTTTCAAAGTCCCTGAAGATACCCACTGGAAGGCAGCCACTTTGCTATATACTTGAACTGAAGGCCAGAGGTTCAGGGAGAAGGTCCCAGTCAACAACCATGACTAAATCTTCAGCTGCTGCACATAAGACAATGTACGGCTTCTGCAGAACAGCCTTATTTCACTCTTGGCTCAACAATGAGATGTTTAAATACTGGAAAAGAAGGACTAACTTGCTTTGGTTTAAGATTTATAACAATGGTGATCACCTAATCTAGCCATTCTTTTGTTTTACCCGCAGAATGGCACTTCACACTTAAAGAAGATGTACTATCTTCATGATCCACTCCTGTACAGATTCCCACAGCAGCTGAGCAGGCACTGGCCGTCAGGCTGATGGTCACAATTGTCTTTTTTCAGTGGTGCCCAGGGACAGAAAAAGAGGAAATGGGCACAAACTTGAACATAAGAAGTTCCATCTAAATACGAGGAGGAACTTCTTTACTTTGAGGGTGGCAGAGCCCTGGGAAGAGGCTGCCCAGAGAGGCAGTGGAGTCTCCATCTCTGGAGACACTCAAAACCTGCTTGGACACGTTCCTGTGCAACCTGCTCTGGGTGAACCTGCTTTGGCAGGGGGGTTGGACTAGATGATCTCCAGAGGTCCCTTCCAACCCCCATACCATTCTGTGATTCTGTGATTAAGCAGATGCTGCTATCTTGTGTTGTTGGCACTCAAAGCCAAACAAGGTGATTCAATAAAAATGTCTACATTTTTATGATGGTCATGCATCATCTTTAATCTGGATGCCCACCAAAGTGTTGGTGCTTGCACAGGAATTATGCTGGATCTGCATTGTGTTCTGTTTAGTTACATGTTCTATCCTTGGTAATGGCCAGATCGTATAAAACCAGGTGCATGAATACTTGTGGGCAGTGGTTTCTCCCCAGCAGTATCACTTACAGGTTGGTGGTGTTCAAGCCATGGAATTTTAGGGTTTATGGCTCTTCCATATCACAGTTTGATCTCTATTTCTTTAAGCTGAGATGTTTTTTTTTTCATTAAAGTACTCAGAAAAGACTCATGAAAAATTCCAAAAATGCTTTATTCAGCCCAGCTAATCTGTCACCCTAATACTGTGTAAGTCAGTGGAGGTTGTATAGCGTTTGAAATAGTATTTCCCTTCTTCCTTTCACACTCACCACTATCGAGTTTCAGTAAATGACTTCTGGTGAAAAGCACATGAATGGAAGAATCCCAGCGTGCCTCTTCTAAGCGTTTATTTCATGCACTTCATCATAGTCTCCCTTCATTGTCCTGTTTCTAAAATTAAATTTCAGCATTTTTCCTTTAATACCCATGGTTTTCCATTATTACATGATTTTTACTGCCCATCTCTCAACCTTTTTCTTTCAGCTATATCCTTTATTAGACACAGTGGCCAAACTGAGCACATTATTCCAGAATATCCCTTCAGAACCCCTTTGCGCTCTCTCCAGGTCTCTCCTTCCTTAAATAACACTGACTAGGCTGCAGGTTTTGTCTCCCTGCTTCTCACCTCTTTTCCAGCTCAGTAATGAATGTTCACAAATAAATCCATGGACGCCACTCCAGACAAGAAATATAATATGAATGGCCCTCAGATGGCAGTTTTATAGATATTAATAGAAGCTGTTTTTCTTATTACGTAAGCAAGAGTTTAGCTGGAGTGGAAAATGCTTTATTGATGTCAGTTTTACGTTGCTTTTCCTTTGGAGAAGTCTTGTCAAGTAGAAAGAGCATTTGTTGTCTTATTTAGTCCTTCTCACCCGAACATCTCTTGGGACTGCATTGCTTCTGGTGTTTATGACAGAGTAGGTGATGCTGTCCCCACCACCACTCCCAGGGCTGTATAACACGTTATTACAGCAAAAGGGCAAGTGCTGCAGTAAGACACTGAGCTGTGAGGACCAGGACGTCTTCTGCCATTTGGCAGCGTGGCCAGGCTGTGTTGAGTACTGTGGCTTCTACGCTGAACTTTTGGCTACTCAGTATTTACTCCTGTGATGACTTGGGTGGAGTAAGTACTTATTGATTTCTCCCATCTCTGGCCTATGATGGTATTTTACTTCCAAGAGCTTAGTTATTCTTCGTAAATGAGTCAAAGGCTCATTCAAGTCCAACTTTCTGTCACCTGATTCTTCTCCTCTTTCTGTTTCACTGATGGATTCAGAGTACTGTGATGCAAGGGTGAGACAGAAGTTTCCTTTTTAGGCAGTGTGTGAAGATCTGTCATACTTGGGATTGTTTAGTTTGAGGAAGAGGAGGCTGAGGGGAGACCTCATCACTCTCTACAACCGCTTGAAAGGGCATTGTAGAGAGGCTGGGGCTGGTCTCTTCTCACAGGCAATTAGTGATAGAACAAGAGGGAATGGCTACAAGCTGCAGCAGGGTAGGGTTAGGCTTGACATTAGGAAAAAGTTTATCACAGAGAGAGTGGTCAGTCAGTGGAATGGGCTGCCCAGGGAGGTGGTGGAGTCACCATCCCTGACTGTGTTTAAGAGTCAATTAGATGTGGTATTGAGGGATATGGTGTAGGGGAGAACTTGTAGAGTAGGGCTGATGGTTGGACTTGATAATCCCAAGGGTCTCTTCCAACCTATATGATTCTATGATTCTATGATTTGGTCGTCATTCTAGTTTATCATTTCATTTCTAATTGTAGCTCAGCCAGTATCCAGGCACCAAAGCATGTTTGCTTTGCTACTAGCTGTGCACATAGGATCATAGAATGCTTAGAGTAGGAAGAGCCCTTAAAGATCATCAAGTTCCAACCCTGCTGCCATGGGCAGGGACACCTCCCACTACAGCAGGTTGCTCAAAGCCCCATCCAGCCTGGCCTTGAACACCTCCAGGGACATGGGCTGCCCACATTCTTTCTCAATAGTAGGCAGTTTCAGTCTGTGAACTGATACCTTCCTCTAGATGCAGCTGTGACACTGGAAGAGGTTATCACTCCCAAAAGTTCTTCACTGCCTCTCTTCCATAGATTCCTGACACCTCTTGTCTGTCAGCTGAGTTGTTAATGTAAACATTTCTAAACCCTTCTCTGGCAAAGTGACCTAGATTGTGAAAATGAATTATTTAAACTTTCTTAGCTAAGTTGGCTGTTTTTCACTCAAATAGCTTAGGAAGCATTCTCACTGCTTCAGCAGAAGAGACCTTTGGAGTTGGTATTTCAGAAGGGTAGAAAGAATAGCAGCCTTGGTGGGGAGACACGATGACAGTGGCAGAAGTGGTCATTTCTTCTACCAGCACCTGTTTGTGGAAGAGAACATCTGTCTGTAGACTCTGCCTGGTGGATGGGCTGTTGGCCTGTGGAGCCTAAGATAAGTATGTGGCTGGGGCTGAGAGAAGCCCCAGGAGATCCAGGGTGGGGAGACTTAAAATTAGATTTACAGGACTCAAAGGCAGTGGCCCATCTGTACCTGCCAGATACTTATACTGTAGCATATACAAGGAGAAGGAAGGTAGCTGCTAGGTGAAGGAGGCAATCTGATATGGCTAGGACTTGGAGGGCTCTGCAGTGGAAAAGTTTCAGAGACTTTTAGTCCTTCGAAGAGCTTTTCCTTTTGTTCTTACACAGAAATGTTCTACAGGTGACACTGAATTTGTATTGCACAGGGACTCTCGGTTCTCAGCTGGGATGATGCAGCCCAGGGGAACTCTCACAACTAGGCACATTGCTAGATAGAACACTTATAGCCACAACATGCCACTTGGACCAATACTTAAAAGATGATTCTGTGAAAAATTAGACAAGTACACGCCTTTCAAGGTTATCCAGACTTACCACTGGCAAGGCCAAAATAAGTTTTTGGAAAGAGCATAAAACATTACACCAGATTACAACCTAGTAGCCAGTCTTCCAATGTGACTTTCATATGGGATGCTTTCTCCTACTTCTGCTTTCTGAAAGGCATCTTCTTCTTCTGAATCTCCTGAAGATGACTCATTAGAAACATGGTAGGGGGTAAAATCAGGAACATCTCTACTATACAGGTTTACAACTATGGAGTAGCACTTCCTAGGGCATGTTCTACACCGTGCTCATCTGCATGATGTAGACAAACATTCAGGAGGAGACTGAGCTAGATGAGTGTGACCTATGTCCAGCCAGGAGGTCCTACTAGAGCAGCAACCGTGGATGGGACTGACAGTGCCTCTGTTTTATACCTAAGAAATCAGTGAAAGGATAAGTGAATCACATATTGCTGATGCTCTTTTTCAGAGACCAATATTGGAGTTTCCAGACACAAAATAAACATGAATTCCCCTGTCTTCTCAGCACTAAATCACTGGATGAGCATTCACAAGCACGCTGTATAGTTTTACTGGCATTTCATTGAATCTTAAACTCTTTTAAACCTCTGCAATGACTATCCACAACTTTTGAGTCATGCTACCATTTCATAGAATCATAGAAATGCAAGATTGGAAAGGACCTACAAGATCATCTAGTCCATCCATCCCTCTGTCACCAATGCTACCTGCTAAGCTACTAAATCACGTTGTGTAGCACCTTGTCCAGATGCTTCTTGAACACCCCCAGGGATGGTGACTCCACCACCCCCCTGGGCAGGCCATTCCAGTGCCTGACCACTCTGTGGGAGAACAAGTTTTTCCTGACATTTATTCTATACTTCTGTAACTTCCTGCCTTAGTCTTTGTTAATAACCTCATTTTTTTTTCTCCCATTCTGTGCTGTTTCCCAGCATGCTTTGTGAAGAAAACTGATGCTAAAAAATAACATCATTACTCTGCACTGCCTTCTCATCCTTTACCATTCTCCCCACTCCCTGACAGCACTATGAACAGGATTCACATTTCCTATATATCCTGTGCAAAACATCATGCATATAGGTTGGAAAGCTGAGCAGATGCCAGATGGAAGGTTGTCCTAATTCCGTCCTCCTGTGAAATCATTATGTACCCAGTTCTGTGGGACAAAATAGCATGTGATTATGTAAATAAAGATATAATCCTAACATGTACACTGTAGTTGAACAACTAGTACCCTTATTCTGTAGGTTTTCTGGGATGAAGGAAGAAACAAACATTGCACATGTAGAGCCATTGTGAATCTTGCCCCATCTGCTTGACTGCTCAGGCTGCTTGAGGACAAACTATAGGGACAAACTACACTCACTGGCAGTAGAAATAGATAACTGTTCCATAGCAACTGTCAGCTTTCCCTCTGATGCTCAGAGGGCTGGAGCACCTCCCCTGTGAAGACCAGCTGAAGAAGCTGGGCTTGTTCAGCCTGGAGAAGAGAAGGCTCCAGGGAGAACTTATAGCAGCCTTCCAGTATCTGAAGGGAGCTACAGGAGAGCTGGAGAGGGACACTGTTATCAGGAAGTGTAGGAATAGGACAAAGGGGTAGCGGCTTTAGATTGGAAGAGGGGAGATTTACATTAGATACCAGAGAGAAATTCTTTCCTGTGAGGGTGGTGAGACACTGGAACAGGTTGCCCAGAGAAGCTGTGGCTGCCCCATCCCTGGAGATGTTCAAGGCCAGGCTGGATGGGCCTTTGAGCAACCTGGTCTAGTGGGAGGTGTCCCTGCCCATGGCAGGGGGGTTGGAACTTTGTAATGTTTAAGGTCCCTTCCAACTCTAACCATTCTATGATTCTATGATTCATACTCTCAATAGGAACACAGTTACTCAGGTATTTTCAGGGATTTTCGGGCAATATAGATGGGATTCATTGCCCCAGTGTCCATAGCAGAGATGACTCTGTCTCAGCTGATCACTTTGGGGTCTGTGTCCAATCAACAGAGGCGGCAGCACCATTCATTTGCTCTGGTTTAGACATTTATTGTAGGATGGGGCCATTTCTGTCCTACGTATCTTGCTAAGTGTGAAGCAAAGGGGTGCAACACAAACCAAGAGTATTAGTCTTACAATTGAAAGAAAAACAAACAAACAAAAAGAATAGGTTAATTCAGGGCTTAATATTACAGTCCTTGGTTCCTCTTAGCCCTTATTTATACCTGATGTGAATAGGCCCCCATTGAGTGGATCCTATTAAATAAAGTCTGAAATTTTCAAATATTAATTGAAAAAGATTTGTGTTTGGGGACAGGGCTGTGTTACATAAAGGTGGCCAATTTAACAGTGCTGCACAGACACTGTGTCTCATCATGGTGTTGCTGAGGGGAAGGAAAGTGACAGTGCCTAGAACTGTGAGAAGGTCCTGTGCAGATGTTACCACAATGTCAGGATCCACAGATTTGAAGTAGCAGCCATCATTACAATCAAGTGACTAACGTCAGATAACTTTACTGCTTCTCCTAAAGTTACTTGTGTGGATGATAAAGCAGAGTGCAGAAGATTAGGTCCTCCTCCACAGACAAAATAATGGGTAGAGCACAAGTCGCTGCTGCTGAGCACAGAAGGGAGTTAGAGAAACTATTAAGCATTTGAGAAAGGAAGAGTTATTTCCATCCCACGAAGCATTATCCCCCCTTTTTCCTGAGAATTTACACTCTTGCATCTGGAGCCCTTTCTTTATCAGAATAAAACATTCCTGCCCATCTGCTAAAGCCTTGGGGCATCGTGCCAGACCAACGGCATTTCCCAAAACACAAGGCAGGTTTAGCCCAGAGCAGAAAACAGTTACCCAGAGGAACAGGGCACACAAGGCAAAGTAAAGCTGCTGAGGCACCTGCAAAAGGTTTTGCAGAGTTCAGAAGGAACGCTGCCTGATTTCACTGGGGTAGAGCCTGTATGGATTTCTCTTCCTGATGGAACCTCTGTAGTCACCTATATCCATTTCTGAGCAGCTCCGTTCAGCTGCAGCCTGCACTGACAGATGCTTTACCCCCAAGCAGGCATAACTAGATGTTTAACAGTGGCCAGCACCTGAACTAGTTCCTTCATCAACTGGTTTTGCCTCCTGACAGTGCCCAGTTTTCATAAATTTTGGAAAAACAAGTTCAGTGAATACATAGTTCTTGCCTCAAAGATCTTTGCATTATTACTTACTGCTGTGTTGTAGCTTAATTCTTTCACCTATTATTTCCTCACCTAGATTGCACTGGAGATACAACAGAGAGGAGGCACCACACAGAACAAAAGACCTAAAGAAATTGCATCTCTTTAAATGTTCTATGTAAATGTTCAGCCTGGAGACAAGACGTACCTAAAGGAGGCCTACACGAGAGGTGGGAATGGACTCTTTATCAGGGAATGGAGCAATAGGATGAGGGGTAACGGTTTTAAACTGAAAGAGTGAAGATTTAGGTTAGTTATTAGGAAGAAATTCTTTAGTGTGAGGGTGGTGAGACACTGGAACAGGTTGCCCAGGGAAGTTGTGGATGCCCCATCCCTGGAAGTGTTCAAGGCCAGACTGGATGGGGCTTTGAGCAACCTGCTCTAGTGGGAGGTGGCAGGATATTTATCTCCTAAAACTGTAATCACAGCTGTAGCTTGTCCTGGGAGTTCCAGACTAGGATGGCACTTTTTAGCCACTCCATAAAATCAGTGGAGGTTTTCTTTTCTGTTCTTAAGTAATTACTTATGAGGTGTTTAAATACCTATTTTCAAAACCTCCACCTACTTACGTAGAATAGCATCCTTTGGTAAAAATAATCCTTAGGTTATTGAGGTGGCATTGACCGTGTTCTTTCTAGACCAAATGTAGTGGTATCTCAGAGCCTGGCTGTACATTATACCTTTCCTGGTGGGTTTTATCTGTTTCTTGCTTCTGTGGCATGAGATATGTTAGATCATTTTATATACGTTACATTTTGGACATATTTGGAATATGGGAAGGCCTTGTATTTTGGAAAGTTGTTTAATTTTTCAAGCTATACCAGCTGGTCTAACAAAAGAGATTTCCAATAAATCTTGTCTCACCAGTACTCAGTTGAAGCAAAACCCTTTCTCTCTGAACAACAGATGGTAGAAACCTGCTACGTGCTGGAAGGTTTCTGCCTCCCTTGGGCATATTCACAGAGGTAGTGATCTTTTTTTTAATAAAATGTGGTAATTTACAGACACAAATGAAATAAAAGGATTTTACCCAAAAAAGCATGCCTGCAACAGTGTCTTGGCTTCGGAACATAGCTGAAATTTTTCAGCTAGAAGCATGAAAGGATCAAACCCAAAAGAAGGAAGAATTTATAACAAAGGAAGCGCAGTGTTAGTGTTTGTGAAAGAAGACAGTGGAAATCTCCACTGGAAAGTTTTGGTGAAAAGTTATTTACCCTGGATTTATCAAAATCTGTTTCTCTGCCCATTATTATTTACTCATTGTACTGTGGTGGCTTGGGAGCAGTTGAGCTCAGCGCTGCATACACATGGGCAAATAGCTTTACAATCCAAATCCAAGACCACAGAGAGCAGACGTATACAGAGAGTGAGGAAACGATGCAACTGCATTAGTCAGCAAGGCAGCACGTATTGCCAAGTATTTTCTAGGCATCGGGGCCAAGGAGAGCTAAGAGGAGGAATTTGAAGGAGAACAATGAACGGGGCAGAGAGATATTTCATGGGAACAGTTGGTTTTTATCTGAAAAGATCAGAAATATGAGGCAGAAGCTGTAGCTGATCTCTCAATATGGATCACAGGAAGAGACAGAAAGGAAAAGCTATGGACCTCAGTGGCAGTGAGGAGGTACAGCTGAGGCTTGATGAACACAGAAGGGGAAGCCAGTAAGATAGTATAAATGTGGCTATGCATGTAATACCTGGATTGCACATAATAACTGCATAATTAGTTAGCCATATTCTGAGTAAAGTTATCCATGAGTTTCTTAATCTCAAGTAGTTTGTTTCTAGAAAATTTCTGAAGCTTGCTCATGAAAAAGAACCTGAAGTTTACACAGAATTTTCATCTGTGAGTTTCATAAGAAAACCTTTATCCTAGAGAAACCTAAACAATTGAGACAGCCTTTATTTAAATGAATTCAAAAGAGGGCAAAGAAGTTAAAATTGAAACTCAGCACATGGGTCTGATAGGCGCAAAAGATCATGATACAGTACGGGTGACTGAGAAAATGAAAATTAGGTTTCTGTAGCGAAGACTGAAACATAGAATCATAGAATCACCCAGGCTGGAAGAGACCCTTGGGATCATCAAGTCCAACCATCAGCCCTACTCCACAAGTTCTCCCCTACACCATATCCCTCAACACCACATCTAATCTACTCTTAAATCTACTCTTACATCTCCCATAGTTAGATGGAGTATAAATCCACTGTCAAATCAGGATGAGGTTTTATCTTGGACAGAAGGGATAGGACTCAGACATCACTGTTAAATGTATTTCTACATCTGAGCCAATCGCCCAACCTCCCTTTATAGGCAACAGAGATCTATGAAGTGGCTTCAAGGACGAAATCCATTTCACTCAGGCTAAATACCTAACACAGACCAGTTCTGAATAAAAGGGGCCTAATAACCTTGGTCCCTAAAGGTGCCTGTTTCTCTCCACTGCCTACAAAAGGCACTTCAGATGCCTAATTTAGCTGCTGACATCTATGCTACAGTACCTAATGTTATGTGGGATGACTCTCAGCCTTTGAGACAGGTCTGAAACAGAACTGGAAGTCTCCAGAATAGTCTCGGTAGATTAATACACATGTGAGTGTGAGAATTCTCAGAGATAAACTGCAAAAAGATCAAAGAGCTGTATGTTTCTGTTTCTGTGTATATGTGCTGCTCGTTGATCCATCATGCATGAAACAGTTGCTTTCAGCAGGAGTGGAAAAGTTCCTGCTCTGGATGGAGTCTCTCACTGCATTGCACGTTGGCTATACTAGCATAAGGAAAGCAACAAAGCGATTTCCCTGATGATTACAGTTAAGCCTAATTCCAAGAATACTGTCTGTGTATCCAGCAAACTCTCTTGGACATGTACATTTCCTTTGGCTCTAAAGTACTAGGGCTACAAAAGACCATATAAGTGCATGAAATGGCCCGAGATTTTTCCTTGCAAAGAGAGCTTTCGTATTGCAAAGCTGAGTGCAGACAATATGCACCTCTTTTACTGCTGGCAAGGACAGGTGACCGGTCTGTGCACATGGCACAGCTGTAAATAAAGCAGATCTGGAATGAAAGTTGAAGTTGTCTCTCATTTCCCACCCACATATCTCACAGCTGTGGATGAAGGCTATTTGGAGATAAGCCTGTTTTTAAAATAGTAACTTTGATAAAGAAAACCTTAACATTTGAAAGAATGTTTAAAGAAAGCTTACCATTTGAATTAGAATCTCACCGCTGCAATAAACCTGATCATGCCAGGACGAACCTTTTGAATGGATAAATAAGATCTGTGTGAATAAATAAAACAATAAATGCTGTGAGGTAGTAAATCTGAAGTCTTGGGTTGTGTGGTAAATCTCTGTATCATGCCTCAATGCAGGGAAAGGATGAAAACACTTTGTGACTTTTGGCCTCTACAAATAAATGAAGAAATGAAGATTCATAAGTTGCAAGCAGAGGGGAGAAAGAAGGGAAAAGAAAAAAAGAAAAAAAGAAAAAAAAAGGAAAAAAAAAGGAGAATTTGTTGCTGCACTAATTCCTGTGGTTAGAAAGTATTTTGGTAATGATGGGTTATCAATAATAACCAGGAAGTAGAACAACAAACAACAGAAACCAGCAAACTCAAAGGCAGTCAGCCCAGAGTTTTCCATCGAAGCCAACTCAGGAAAAAAAAAAAAAAAAGAA
Organism: Jacana jacana; assembly: GCA_013400555.1. Classification (NCBI taxonomy): domain Eukaryota; kingdom Metazoa; phylum Chordata; class Aves; order Charadriiformes; family Jacanidae; genus Jacana; species Jacana jacana. The sequence continues at coordinate 125,441 of VZTM01036901.1, forward strand.
AAGAAAAGAAAAGGAAAAAAAGAGCAGAATTAAAAAAACTCATGGATGAACTCACTGCTGTGTTTCTGCAGGCTGCTGACATGATGACTGCTTTGATTTCAAAAAGCCAGACCAACACTCTGTTGACATAGACCCATTGTTTCATACCCCCAGAAACACTGTTAGTTACCGGGACAGGTCCGGACTGATTCAGACCAGAATCAGAGATTGGCATTAGCCAACTGAAGCAGATTATTTGATCCTAGTGCAGAACTTTTAGTCCCCAAACTTTGCCAGGCCATAGATAAATCAAGTGTCAGGTACCCGATACAGTGAAGCATGTCAGGTACCAGAGCAGTGAGTGCCTCACATAGGCTGCAATGAAATTCCTGAAATCCATCAGATTTCTCCTGGTGTGGAGACAACACAGAGACAATATAGTTAAGTCCTGCAGCATCTATCCCATAAGGTCATAAGCCTAAATTTGCCCTGAGAAAAGTACAGGGCCAGGGTGAAGCCCTCTGTTATAGCAATCGAGTGTGCAGGTCATGGATCTGCACCAGGGATGGCACAATGCAAAAGGAGACAATGGATAGTACCTGGGCAAGAGAACCCCTGTGCCAAGACTCGTGTCACTGATGTCACACCCTTGGCAGAGCTTTGGAAGTACTCTGAAATCTCTGTTTGGAGATGCAGACCACAGCTCTGGCTTGAGTAGTCTTCTGTTCTACAGGGTGATGAAAATTCCTCCGTAGGAAAAAGGTGGCCCCTGGCAAAGTCTCCTGCCCATCCCCACCCAAGAATGTGCTGCATAGCAGTAGCCCTGCCTACATCCCATCCCTTCAGTGGGCTTCTCGAACCAGAAAAACTACACATTCTTCAACTGATGGTTTTTTATTATTCTGTTAGAATACCAGAACCTTTTAATACCCATCTATGAATTTGGAAAAGCCATAGCAATCTGCCCATACATGAAAAACCACCAGGCAGAGTTTTCTTTCCACATTACTACCAGTCACCCTGCCCCTGGTCTGAAGCTTGAAGGCATCAGATTCAACACAGCATTATTTTTCACTGCTGCATTCTCCTGTATCAAGGCAATTAGCAGACTATACAAGTACCTGAAGGAAGCTCATGAAGAGTTTTAACATCTTAATGAATTAACATGCAGTTAAATTTATGCTAAATTGTGTTGAACTGTAGAAATAGGAACCTCTAGTTCCCCCTGCACACGCCAGAAGAGTGCAAGGTCCCTTTCAGAAAGGAAATCTAAATTCATCCTGAGCATCGTTTGGACGTCTGAGTCAAAGGTTTAGTAACATGTCTAGCCAAGCCACAGAACGTTTTCACATCTGGATGTGTCCCATGTGCTAAACTGCTTCAGTCTGTGAACAATTCCAAAATACACTCGCCTTTATTATTGTAAAAGAATGTAATGTTATATAACCGAACGTGAAAGCACATACTGGGGAATATTTCAGAAAGAACAACATGTTAAAACTGCACTTTTAAAGCAAGGTTTGAATTTAACGGAGAAAATGGCCTCAACTGGTGTGCATATGTCAGTAGTTTACTTTACGTAATGGGCTGAGGGCAGAGCAGCCTGCCAGGAGAGCTGCTTTGAAAATTAACGTCCCATCGGCGGAATGGGAAGAGCTCTCTAACCTTTGGAGCAGCGATGGGTCTAAGCCACAAATGTCAGAGCTGGGTTGTTCAAAAGTTTGAAGCTTTTAGATCCCGGGGTATTGCCCCAGTACATCTTTGAAGTAGCAGATTTAGAAGTTATCCTCAAGGAATTATGGCCCTGTCTATCTTAATAGTATACAAAGAAACTCTGAAAGGTTATAAAAATAAGATCTTGGGATGAGGTGGATTTTCTATGAAATATTAGCAATATCAAGACTGACTTATCCCTCGTTTTATTGAATGGATTTTTAGGCTCCTCAAAGTACCTTGAGTGCATCTTTATCCTTTACTTCTAAGTTGAGGGCTGCCAAAATATCAGTCAAGCCCATTCCAGGTGCAGATACGTGGCTGTGTTAAGAGGGAGATTGTGGTGCAATGGAAAATGCAGCCCAGACCTTTCAGAGACCTTTTGGAAAGGCCTGTCTCAGATTCCTGCCTATAAAAAAAGACCAGTAGCCGTCCACCTTAGAACAGTACTGTGGGAATATGTGAGAAATATGTGTTTTCTTCCAATAGGCACCACTTACTGCCAAGGCACTGTGGCACAGAACTCTATTGAAGAGTTTCATCAGCAGAAGTTTTAACGTAAAAGAAAGGAGTGGACCCCAGAGTGGACTCCTTTTTAATTCTTTGAGGTTTCTTTTATGTATCATAAAGATGGACCATCTGAAGTTCTCTGCTCTTCTGCAGTTTTTGTTCTTTATTATGCTGAAGAATTGCCTTTTTTTTATTTTTTATTAGCTCATCAGCCAATTGTCGTCCTCTCTGTCACTTTATAGGCTTGATGAGAAGATCCCTTGTTTTCTGGATGAAGAACTGACAACTAACAACCCATGGGATAACACTGCCCCCCGCTTCTGCACTGCTATTATCTAAGGAGGACACTTAATAAACTGTGAGCAAAGTCTACCTCTTAGATACGCAGCTTCTCTCTACATCAAAGAGGATGAATGTGGTTCTCTTTGTACAGATGCCCCTCTCGATGCATTTCAGTAGCAGGCAATCTCTGCGGTGGGAAACACAGCAGCCATTCCCGTTCTGTGCCACCAGGATTACACAAAGGAAGGGAAGTGAGGAATACGTCATCCAACTGAAACTACAGAGAAAATTCAGGAAGAAAGAAAAAAACCTCGGAGTTGGAAGGTGGCCACGTCTCAGAGGTTAACACCCTACTTCTGTAAAAAGTGCCGTAGTCATAATGATAAAAAAGTGGTCAAGACCTCATGTTTCTTTCAAAGGAAGGTTTTTCAAATCAATTTCCATTAAAAAAAAAAATAATCAAAATTCAGAGCAACACGGTTCTTTCAAGGCACACTGAAGTTCTGGGTAAAATGTGCAAAAAATAGGATAGCTTTTTTGGTTAGGAAATCTTTAAGAATGTGGTGTAGGTCAGAATCCGGTGAGTAAATCAATTAATAATTCTCAGCCTATGGCTTATTTGTGAATCATTTGTTTCTTCAATGCATACCATTACTCACATCGTGTGACAGATTGCTTAAGGCTTTGTCTTCTCTGCAAAAGGGATCTGTCCTTTACTTAGAGGTACCTGGGCCAGATCAGCTTTCCTCCCCTGAGCTGCCTTTTTCCTTGCATTTCCAGAGATGGAAACCGCTGTGCCTTGCTTCCATGAGGACTGGGATCGCCAGCTGGAGAAAGACAGCTATTTTAATGGAAAAAACCACTGGGCTTGTGTTTGTTTTTTGTTTGCTTTGCAGCGAACATGTCATTTTTGTCCAAGACATTGTTTCAGCTCCCTAATTGAATGACGGAAATTTTGAAAGCAGAACAATGAAATGGCATTCTTCTGGAAGGAAAAAAAATCTGGTCATCATCCAACTATTTGCAAATTATTCTGATTGCTGAAGCCAGAGTAAAACAAACTCATTAAAGGATTTGTGAATACATTTGGTATTCTGTATTTTTCAATAGCTTCTGCTCGCTGCCACACTTGGGCATTGCTCTGTGCAGAGAAGGGAACCCTGTGTCCCATCCAGCGTCCCTGGTTTCTCATCCATTTGATCCTACTTGGTAAATAAAGTCACGCATCACAGGAGCACAGCTTTCCTCCATGAAGCTTTAACTCATTCTGATAAGAAATGAGATATCTAGAGGTAAGCAGGAGGCCCAAGTAAAAATATATCTGAATTAAGAGCTCACTTTTTGAATGCCTTTCTTGTTATTTAAGGTCTGCTTGTCAAGTGAGCATTGAACTGGGCCTCGGAATCTCAGCCTTAGTCATTTCTGCTTAATGCAATAACCTCTTGAATGAAATAGTTTATTTCTTGGCAAAGGGCTTAACAGAGAAATTAGACTGTGTTCTGGCATGGCACTTAAATTGGCTTCCAGAAAGCTTGTGATTATCTTCTGAAGCTGGCTGAGCCAAGAGTCTGTTCTTTATCAGTGCTTCTTGGTCTGTTCTCTCCTTTTCATACCAGTTCCACACAGGACTTCAAGCTCATGATAAGGACTGCTTAGAAAACTGCTCTAATTCAGTTCAGAACATCACTTCTAATTCTTCTGTAGCTTTGTTTTGTCACTGCAGTCTATGTCAGGTAAGAACTTGTAGGAACTTTGAACATGTTCTGAAAAATGACTCAAACATTTAATCTTAGTTATTATTGATTATTCTTCCACCCATCTTTCCATTCACCCATGTACTGCTCCTCTTCCAAAGTCAAAGTGCTCAGCTGCGCAATTTCATTTCAGTCTAACACTCACTGAAGTCAATGGAAAGATTCATATTGACTTCAGTGTCTCTGGGTTATGATCTAGGTCTAGAAAGACATTTTCCAGTTATGATGCTCCTCGTAGCTTAAGGCATAAGTGCTTACCTCAGGGAATGTAATTTGCAGCACTAAGTAGGCACTTACTTAAAAAATACAAATATCTTTTAAAGCTTCTACAAAGAGAATTGTGTCTCATTCCCAGCGGATATTACCATTATCATTGTTCTGGGATCCATTGTGATGCACTAGCATCTCCACAGAGAAGCCGATATTCAACCAGTGTATTACTGAAATTAGCTTCTCATTCTGAAAAAGACTGGAACATGTGGGAGAGAAGAGCTGGTAAAGCTTCCATTGCTGCTGTTCTTTGTAACAGGTTACTCTGTTAACATGAGTTTATCAGAGGGGCAACATGACAGTGTAAAAGAGAAAACAATTTTCATGACCAGTATAATAAATCCATCACAAGGGACTATAGAATGACTTTTTCTCTGTCCTTGAGACATACCCTCTACAGGTGAAGAGGTAGGTCATCTCCTCACCATTCATTATTTAGGCTGTTAGCCTGGAAATGCCCATAAACCTGCAGAAAATGCCAGGCAGTAGGAGTCTCGTGACAGACATTCCCATGTAGGGAAAAGGGACTGCAAGTGTGAAACATTTTTCAGCGGGCTTCTGGCCAGTCTTGAAATCATTACAACTTCCAGTCTAGAAGTGAGTCACCAGGAGGTGAAAAACTTCAAATCCCATTTGACTAATCCCTTGAGCTGATCAGGATCTTTCCTCTCTTGGGCATGAGTGAAAAAAAATAATTTTCCAGAATGCTTAAAACAACATCTCCATCTAAGTATTTTTGCACATGCAGGCAAAAACATGCAAACCCATTAAAGCAATGACAGAGGAGTCTAGAGGAATGTGAGCTATTTTAAAGTGAGAAAATGTCACAGAGGCTCCTACTTGAAACTCAGGCAGTTTGATAGAGAAAAAGACCCTTTCCATGCTTCGTTCCATCATCCTGGAGAACTTTACAACAGAAACACAAACCTATATAATTCTGGAGAGTGATCAAATATGGAAGAAGTTCATAGATAAAGCTTTTGCTCTCTTGCCTGACAACAGGACATTGAGTCCAGGGAAGAAAAAACAGCAGGAACCCCTGCCTGCATGGTGCCATAAGAAAGGTCCTTCAACCCTCATCTGAATTGCTGGCAACTCTCAAGAAGTTCAGGTGTAGCTGGTCAACGCCAGGTTCCAAAGCTGAAGTCTACGGAGGAGTTACTGGCAGTGTGCAGGGAACTTGCTCTCCTGTCCTTTGCTTTTCAGCCACTAATTTGCTTTAAAGGAGAACCTAAAAATATATCAAATGCTTCCTGATAAATATTTTTCCATGTACGCTGTTTCTGTACTTGCCTTACAGCTCTTATGAGAGTGAAATGTTCTACCAGCCGTTCTCTCTGCTAAGACTTAGCCCAGCACATAATGACTGTGTGTGAGAGCTTGAGGTATGAATGTCAGTAGATCCAAAGGAGAGGAAACCCAAAAAACTTCACAGCTCTAACAGGGATGTGGAAAAGTTTCCTGGTTTCAAAAACTAATAATAATAAAAAAGCCTGTGAAAACTGGTAACTCCACATTTAGGCCTGGTGTTATGTGATCCTTCCTCCCTTTGAGTTACAGTGGATACCTTGTTCCACCTTCAGAAAACATCCGGCTCAGTGGAAGGAGGATGTTTGTTCTGTTCTTCTGAAGAAGTTTGAAGCAGAGCCCAGTCTGGGGCCCCTGATGAAAGGCTTCGTGATGCCACACTCCCTTGAGGAGATTTTGAAGGAGTCTAATTTGCTGTGAGATACAAATGAAACCATTTACTTGAACAGGTTTTTCCCTTTTGCGTGTGACACATTCCTCCTTTTGAGTTGGTGGATTCCTGTCATCCACTTTTACTAAGGGACACACTGACTTACTGTGCAGCGCCAGTTATAATGTTAAAAACTGCTGAGTGCTCTTACTATTGTGGCTGGGTGATTTGCAGTTACTAATTATCATAGAATCATAGAATCAGTTGGAAGGGACCTTAAAGATCCTGGGCATGTCCATGGGCAGTGACACCTCCAACTAGACCAGGTTGCTCAAAGCCCCATCCAGTCTGGCCTTGAACACTTCCAGGGATGGGGCATCCACAGCTTCTCTGGGCAACCTGTTCCAGTGTCTCACCACCCTCACAGGAACAAATTTCTTTCTAGTATCTAATCTAAATCTCCCCTTTTCTAACTTAAAGCCATTTCCCCTTTCCTGTCACCAAACTTCCTGGCAAAGAGTCCCTCTCCAGCTCTCCTGTAGGCTCCCTTCAGATACTGGAAGGCTGCTGTAAGGTCTCCCCAGAGCCTTCTCTTCTCCAGGCTGAACAAGCCCAGCTCTCTCAGCCTGGCCTCACAGGAGAGGTGCTCCAGCCCTCTGATCATCTTTGTGGCCCTCCCTTGGACCTATTCCAACAGGTCCATGTCCTTCCTGTGTTGAGGACCCCAGAGCTGGACACAGTACTCCAGNTCCTTCCTGTGTTGAGGACTCCAGAGCTGGACACAGTACTCCAGGTGGGGTCTCACAAGAGCAGAGTAGAGAGGTAGAATCACCTCCTGCGACCTGCTGGCCATGCTTCTTTTGATGGGGGTTGGCTTTCTGGGCTGCTCTCTCAGGGCTGCTCTCCAGCCATTCTCCACCCAACCAGTATTTGTACTTGGGATTGCCCTGTCCCAGGTGCAGGACCTTGCACTTGGCTTGATTGAACCTCGTGAGGTTTGCACAGGTCCATCTCTCAAGCCTGTCCAGGTCCCTCTGGATGGCGTCCCTTCCTGGGGTGTGTCCACCACACCACTGAGCTTGGTGTCATCGGCATTTAGCAGAGTTTTCAAATTTTCTGGCCAAATTTTTGGTTCCAGCAAAATGTTTCTCAGCTGATAATCTAGGTCACCTGGATATTTTTAAGGATGGTGTCATTCTTTGTTTCTTTGTGATGACCGCAGACATCAAAACAAAGACCTTATGTCTGTCTGGTTTGCATTTATCCTGGAAAAGAGATTGGAGAACTTGCAAGTCGTCTATAAAGTAGCCAAAAATTAGTCTTGACGCTACAGAGTATTTTTTACACTGTTTAAAGCACAGAATTTTCCTTTATTTTTGTTGTTGTTACAGTTAACTCCAATTTCTGGCACATACCCTGAAGAAAAACTCTATCTGTTCAGGATCCCATGCCTTATATTTATTTAGTTGAAACTGATGAAAAATTCTCTGCTAAAACCAAGGAGAAAGCTGATTTCTGGATTTTTAAAAGATAAACAACAATCCAACGAATTCCTAAACAAATAGATTGTGATGCCTCTAAAAATGGGCAAGTGAAACTCTCTCTGTCTCAGATGCCTGGTTTTTATATTGTTAAACCAGGGCAATTTATCTTTCTACACTGCAGAATTGTGAGATCAGTGGTGCTGTGTGTGAGACAAATCCTCCTGAAACTGCAATCTTGTCTTCTTTATCTAAGAACTGGGCAACTGGGGCCATGCTTTGGCTGCTGTTGACATCAATGATTCTACTGAAGGGACTAAATAAACAAACGCCTAAAAGTGCTCACCCACAGAAAAGCATTCCTACAGTCAGAATTGCTTTAGCTTTGCAGTAGCAGAAACGGGGTCAGAGACTTGCTCTATGCTATTCTCATCAAGGCTAATGACGAGTTCACTGAGGATGGCAGCTTCTGCCTCTAAATGCAAGATGGCAATAAACCCAAAATCTAGCTTAGGCTATGTGTTCAGCTTGTAGTGCTGGTCCTCATGTCCATACTCTGCTCTGGTGACACCCCACCTGGAGTACTGTGTTCAGCTCTAGAGCCCTCAGCACAGGAAGGACGTGGACCTATTGGAGCAGGCCCAGAGGAGGCCACAAAAATAATCAGAGGGATGGAACACCTCTGCTATGAAGACAGGCTGAGAGAGTCCTGAGTGTTCAGCCTGCAGAAGAGAAGGCTCCAGGGCGATCTTATTGTGGCCTTTTAGTACCTAAAGGGGGCCTATAGGAAAGATGGGGACAACCTTGCTAGTAGGGCCTAATGCAATAGGACAAAGGGCAATGGCTTTAAACTAAAAGACAGATGATTCAGACTAGATAAATGGAAGACATTTTTTACACTGAGAGTCGTGAAACACTGGCCCAGGTTGTCCAAAGAGGTGGCAGATGCCCCATCCCTGGAAACGTTCAAGGTCAGATTGGACAGGACTCTGAGCAAATTGACCTAGTTGAAGATGTCTCTGCCCATTGCAGGGGGTTTAGACTAGGTGATCTCAAAGGTTAGACGAGACCTTAAAGGTCTCTCCCAACCCAAACCATTCTATGATTCCGTGATTCTATGACTCTATGATTGTTTAATCTGTTCAGTCAGTGCCAAACCCGCTGCTTAGAAAAAGTCAAACAGTCACCATGCTCTGCCAGTACAGCCTGCCTCCGTAAAGCCACTTTGGAGCGATCTTTACCACAGAGCTAGAAAGGCTCACGAGCACTTTTGTCAATCAAGCTTCTTGTTTGTTAAGTAGCAAACGAAGTGGATCGGATTTTTTCAGTTCCAGCTCCAGTGGGTACAGCTGCCATTCGATCTTGGCAAGTTTCTTTCAAGCTTCACTGTTTGAAAGTGGTGACATTTTTATTTGTTTATTTGCAAAAAGTCCTTGTGAACAACATACCCAGTGCTCCATTTGGGGGTAATTTCATGGTGTTCAAATAATTTAGTTTTTAATCCTCTCCCGCCGCCGCATGGGAAGTTACAGAAAGCTGGTTTCACTTCCAACATCTCCACTAGGAACTGCTCACATCTGGGTTTGACTTTTTTTGACAACATTTGAGAAATTCCATTGCTTGAGGAGTTCTGCAACAAAATGCAAGGAGACAAAATCACCATTACATAATGCCTTGGTCTGGATGTCTCGGCCCAGGGAAACTGGCCAGAAATACTGTCCCTATTACACATGATGGACTCAGAACCCTTGAGCTGATTTTGGAACAACAGGGGTGACACAGGTGTGCCTCCTCTAAAAGTTGCAACCCCAAGAGTAGCTACAGCCAGTCTGGCTGTATTAAAGCAAACTCAGAGTGACATCAACTCTACTGTGCCTTACTCCAGCAAAATAATCTTACAAGCAAATTTCAAATCTGTGGAAGAGTATTTATAATGAGCATAATCCTGTCCAGGTGGTGTAAGAACTTCTCAATAACAGCCTCTATGCGTTATATAGAATGAAAACAACTGATTAGATGATACCCTACGTAAACATGCTCTCGGCTCTGTGGTTTATCCATTACACTGCTAAAAAAATGCTCTGCAGAAATTTGCTTTAAACGTTTCATTAACCTTCTTAACTCTGCCCCAGCATGATGATACATGCTAAGAGACTAACAATTTATTTTACATAGCAAATATATGTCTCCGTCCCAGTAGTTTTGGAGCACAGAATAAATAAACATGGGTTTTCCAGCTGTACCAGCTGAGGAAATTAAAGACCCTCCTCAGTAAAGCTCTTAGCATCTTGTTAGTTTGAATAGCTCCCAGGGAAAGCTTTAAGCAAAATAAATGACCCCTTCCCTTAACAAGAAGTTAGGGGCAGCAAATAAGCAAATTTGCATATGGGAAATACTTATTCACCAGCACTAAATGTTTCCTGTTCAAGTTGGCAACAGAGAAGAATCTATTCTCTATAGTGTTTTATTGAGGAGCTTGGAAGTTAATGGGAGAGGGAAGATACTACTCATATCTACCTCAGAAAATAGCTAAAGGCAGCTTTGATAGTTCTGCTGAAGTGCTCCCATATTCTATATTAAATGGGCTCTCAGTTGCTTGTTTAAATCCGTATCTGAATAAGTCAGGACTGATGAGGGTTCAGAATTAATGCTGGTGGATACTAATAATACAAACAAACTTTTGGGATCTTTAAAAAAAAAAAGAAAAAGCATGATAACTACAAATTATATTATATTTACATATATAATATAGAATAATAATAATAAATATATATTATATTATGTTATATTATATTATGTTATATTAACTATAAGTTAACTACTATTAACTTAGCCAAGATTTTCAAAGGTGTCTGTGATTTTTGGTACTGCCCATTTACACTCTGAGAAGGGCTCAGTTTCCCAGCTGAGGGACACAGTTTCTCCAAAAATGACTTTCTGAGATATTTCCAGGAGGCCTCTCAGATATTAAAGACATTGGTGCATTCAACTCATCAGTATCTTTGGAAAATCTTAGCCACAAGGGAACCGGCTTCTTAATAATGTTGCAAGCTGTATGAGATAACCAGCTTGGCTTTACTTTCCTGGCCAGCTCCTCATGCAGGCCCTTCTGAGAAAAGCAATGAAAACACAGTTTGCTTGAAGTATTGCAAGATGCTGTACCATTAGGGAAGCAGAAGAATCTCATAATCTTCTCGCTGTGCGACAAAATCCAACCAATGATGCTCAGATGTCCTCTCTGAGCGACCTAGGTGGAGCTACCTCACTATTTTGGCAGCCATCCAGAGCATGCATTTTGTGTCCAAAGTTGGGGAAAAAAGGGCCAGAGAGGCAAATGATTTTGCAGGAAGACTGACACACCAAAAAAATAAAAATTAAAAAAAAAGCAATTGGAGTATTTTTAACAGAAGCAAATATTTCACAGAGTTTTACTTTCAAAGACCTGGCTGGGGCTTTTGTTTAGTTCCTTTTGTACTTGGCCAGATCCCAGTGTACAATTTGCAGAACACAATCTGCCTTTCCTGTACCTGTGGGTTTTTCAGTAGCTCAGGATTAACATCTGTTAAAAGCTGCCTCTTGGAGATCTCAAGGCAGGGTATTCAACTGTGCTCACCAGTATCTTATGTTAACAGGACCAGTAACACTGCAGGGGTTATACAGCCCAGGGAATAGCTCCTCTTGGGCACCTCATCGGTCACTAGCGGTCACAGTAGAAGCAATAGGTTTCCAACAGCAGCTGAAGGTGGATATCAAATGTAACAGCAGCCAGAATTAAGTGGTTTTAGGATGGAGGTTCTTGTTTAAACAGCTGTTTAAATGGGACAAGGCTGGCCCAATTGCAATTATATAGCTATTTCATATGAAGCTCTGCATATACAAATAGTACCATAAAATAAACCTAGGAAAATAAGTTATCTTCCCTTCAGCTGAACAGATGTCCCAGTGCATGTCAGATGCCCTATTCCAGTGATGCACAGCAGTTGCAAATCTACTGGGATGCCCAGTATGATATAAACAGCACAAGGTAGCAGGAACCTGCTGGTAAATCTAACTCAGAAACAGAGGGTACAGAAGCATATGTAAGGGATGTGAAGAGACTGTAGCTTGGTTTAAATCTGCAGAGAAAGCCTCTGACATGGAGTTGTGTAAGGGGTTTGAACATCTGCTATTATTCCATTGCAGTGGTTCCACCCATGTCAGCAGGAGCATCCCACTGCACTGGATACTTGGCGGGGAGAGAGGTGAAGGAGAAAGGAGAGAAGAAGCAGCTGATAATGGAGTCGAGAGATGAAGATATCTTCATGTCACCCCAGCCTCTGGCTTTTATTTGGGTGTTGTTTTTATCCCCCTTCCTGCATCCCATAAAAACTTCCCGTCTTGTACTCTCAGCAAGAGAACTGTTCTAAATCACACCAGGGCTGAGAACTGCTCAGAGCCTTCCTACAGTTCCTACGTGATACTGAACAGACAAGCTCTTCAGGTCACTCTCCACTGTCTCTTCCAGTGCAAGGGCATGGGGCCATCAGATGAAGCTCAGAGAACCCAGGTGTGGAACAAACAAACAGAGAGGGCTCTTCATTCAACGGTTTGGCCACTGTCCCTTTTGTCTCTGTGCTTTAGGGACAGGGATTAACCCAAGTCTGAGGTAACGTCAAAGCCCTCCCTCAGAAACTAGGGAGGGCTGAAGAAAGGGAGAAGGCAAAAAAAAAAGAAGCAGCCAAAGAAAAGGAGAAGCCAAATGACTACTGGGAGCAGTGGCTAAAAAGAAGGAAAGAGATGGCAACAAAGGTTTAAAAATTTAAAAGTAAGGAACTGGAAGGGGAAAAAAGCAAAGGACTCCCAACAGCACCACCACTCTCATTCTTGAAAGTTGCTGAAACAGCAATGCTATTCTTGCCAGGAGCAGAAGGACTAATAGGAACAAGCCTCAAATGTTGGGGATTGGTCAAGTTTAATCCTCCTGTTAACACAACTGACTGGCTTGGGGGCAAGGAGGTAGGTGAGAAGGTTCCACAATGTGGTGGGGGTTTAGTTGGGACAGGTATAAATAAAAAGGTGAGGAAAAAAGTGGAGTCTCAGGAAGAGATTCTGGGGGAGCTGAAAGAGGGGACATAGCCTGACAAACTGGATCTTAATGTATGCTAGACTGCACGGTGAAAAAAAAAGGTGTAAGTCAAGAAACACCTTGAGTTGCTCTATGAGTCTATTTGTGTCATAGAACAATAGAATTGTAGAATGGTTTGGGTTGGAAGGATCATCTAGTCCATCCCCTGCCACAGGCAGGGACACCTTCCACTTGACCTGGTTGCTCAAAGCCCCATCCAACCTGACCTTGACCAGCTCCAGGGATGGGGCATCCACAATCTCTCTGGGAAACCTGTTCCAGTGTCTCACCACCCTTGTCATAAAAAAACTTCACTGCTTGAGTGGGAATTTTCCATTTTGTGTCCTTAGTGTTCAGAGGCATTACAGCTGAATATAAACTGGGAGACTAGATACCAGGCTAAGTAAGGTTGGTGAACAAGAAAACAAGAACAGATCTCATTTGTCAAGGCAGAACGTCTTCATGAGTGATTCCACCTGGATATTGGAAGTGAGAGCACGGAGATACAAGAATGGCAATGGGATTCTCTTTGCACGTGCTTCCAGCAGAGTTTGGCCCCGTTACCAGAACAGTTTTGGTAGCACTGAGAAGTCAGGGATGCTGGCCACAGGGCTGTCACTGCTGTATGTGCCAGCAGGCCTTAGCTCTCAAGTCCACAATGAATGCAAGACAAGAAGAAGAGACGATAAACAGGCAGGGAGACTTTAAAAGCAAATGGTAGCTTAAGGAAGGAACTGTCTTACCCATGACATTTAGAAGACATCTATCACCTTGTTTTCCAAACCTCAAACAAAATTACAGAATGTCCTGGAGTTCAGAGCAATCACATATTTCTCTCTGCTCCTCTGGAATGACAGTGGTAGGTGAACGGAGTTCTGAACAGGTGATTGATAGAGGTATCTCCTTGCTTTTCTGGAAACTGGAGTCATCACTGAGACAGGCAGCTGGATGGAGGAAGACCAGCTTCTGGCATAAATTCAAGTGCAAGAACACAGATTTTTTTGCCAGGTACCAGCTGTTTTGGAGACTCATTCAGATAACTTTTAAGTATAGGATTTGCGTCATCTAACAGAGAGTGCCTGATTCTCTCAGGGAATCCTACACAGCTTCTACAAGGAATGCCTTGTCCTAAGGGTGAGGGGAAGATGCTTATCTATCCCTATGACATTTACCCACTGGGATACAATCTTCCTATCAAGTTAGAGGCCCTGTTGCGGCCCCTGTGCTTAGATTACATATTGTGTTCAGTGGGAGCTACAGTCTTTGCAAATGCATGCCAAATTCTGCTTGATTTAATCAGTGTAATTTTCTTTTCTCTAATGGATTGGCCTTTCCCTCTGTGAGCCAGGAAGGTTTCAGCTGCAGCGAGAGCAGGGAGGGCTCGCTGGTGTCACAGCAAACTGTCCACCATCCATTACAAGCAGCTCCTCCTCTCCAGGTCCACCTCAACTCGATGAACTTCGCGAGAAGCCCTGTCACTTCTTATGGCCACTCTGTGTCACTGGCTGTTTGCCTCCCGTCTCCTCAGTGACCAACTGCGACCTTCAGCTCAGCCTGATGGAAAATTTCTGCTGTCGCAAAACTCCCTCTTACCTCCTTTTGTCATCCCCAGGACCTCACAGGAGTCCTGACCTCCAAAGGCTGTGGCAGAGCTGCTTTCAACAGCCTCCGTGCAACGGTGGGAGTTTGCCCCAGAGCAGCCCCCACATCCGGACTTTTTCCCCCCCGACACCTTCAGCCAGAACTGAATAAACTTGGCTCTTTTCCAAGAATGGAAACGAAGGAGAGAATATCGCCTTTAATCGGCGTGTCTTACTCTCCCCATCTGTAACAGAAAGGCAATAAAACACATTTGCACACCTCTGAGGAGAGTCGTGAAAGATAAATTAGTTGATGCCTCTGAAGCGTCCTGTAATTGCTGAAAATGATGCGATGGAAAGCGTGAGCAGCATGTGAAGAAGGGATCACCTTCAGAGCCTGAGTGATGCCTTGCTGCAAGAGGCATTTTAAGAAGAGCAGCGCTGCGTACTGAGCTCGCTCTTTAGCCCAGTGAAAATGTTGTAAAGAGGAAAGTGGGGAAAAGCCACAACCTGTTGGGGGAAGAGCCGTTCACGTTGGCCTAAAGCTCTTCCTTGGCTCAGAAGGAAAATAAGTCATTGTGGAGGTGCAAGCGGTGCCTACTTGACGTGACTGGAGAGGTAAGGAGGTATCAGGAAACCTGTTGTACTGCTATTACACAGCACAAACTGCGCTTGGGCAGCGACCAGATGCGAGGGAGTCTGTGGGACTATGCAAAGGACATTAAAAGAGCCACTATCAGCAGCCCACATCTTAAACATCATGACTCAGATTTCATTACCATGAAATTTGCTTAAAATCTCTACATTTCCTATAGGTAGCAGTTGTGAAGGGCTCTCTTTCTAACTTCTGAGCCCTGAATCCTTTCTTTGCAGCTCTGAATGCAGGAAACCTCCCCAAGAAATAAACAAAGAAGTATTTCTCATGTAACCACTGGATTCTAGAAGCTGGGGTTTAATGTAAAACACAAAGAATTAGAAATGTCAACAGCAGAGCTAACCGTTTGGCGAAGCATCCCGTCTTCTTGGCAAAGGATTCCTGCAGGTGGCAAGGTTTGGCTCTGGTGCATCTGCTTCCAGTACGGCAGAGAAAGGGGCAGGTCGAGGGAAGGGCACCTGTCACAACACGATCCCTCCCACCTAAATCACCTCTCCCCAGTGAGGACTATTGCTAAGGTATAAAGGCTGCAGAGATTTCTAACCATTTGCTGAGCAAGCGACTTCAGAAGTAGGTATGGCTTCTATCTGTCCTCGCATTTTTGAGTCATTAGCCAGCAAGGCTGTGGCTCGGTTGCTTTCCTGCTACATGACCAGTATTATTTACTGCACCTAGAAATAGACTGAGGGGGCGAGACACCCAATCAGCCTGAAAGCCAAAACGCCTAGCTGGTTCCATAATTATGCTTTAAAATACCTGCAGTCACATCTGCAGAGCAAAGCAGGGTCTATATTCTCCTCCCCCATATGCCTCGTCTCCATGTGAAAGGTATGGCACTGGGATGCACAGTCCGAGGGCTAAGGTCATATTTGCTTTGATCTGATAACAAATTATATCATAATAGCTGGTTGGCATTCAAAAAAACAAAACAAACAAACAAAAAACCCAGCCCAAAAAACAACAAACCTGCTTGTTTTAACTTGTGGTTCATCATCATCATCATTACAGGCTGCCCAGGGAGGTTGTGGTGTCTCCTTCTCTGGAGACATTCAAAACTCGCCTGGACACGTTCCTGAGTGATCTGCTCTAGGTGTTCCTGCTCCAGCGGGGGGATTGGACTAGATGATCTTTCAAGGTCCCTTCCAATCCCTGCTATTCTGTGATTCTGTGATCAGAAGTGGAAACAAGGATTGCTTCTTTTCAGGGACACACCAAATGAAGGACTATTTGCGGAAGCCAAATTCCAGACAACTGGTCCACTCTGCAGCAGGAAAACAAGAAACCCCAGGTTTGAATATACCGTCCAGCTACCTCTTGTTCAGGAAATTGTGCTGGCTGTGAGGTGGCGTGGGCTTGGAACCCAGCAAGACCCAGGATCTATCCTTATTTCTGCAAGTGCTTATGTTTCGGGAGAGCTACTGAAACGCTCAATCTAACTTGAAAAAACATCCAGGGCATATCACCTTTGGCAAGCTCCTGCATGGAGATAACAGTGCGTACTCCTCAGCTTTATGAGGGTACTGGGGCTGTTATTACAGCTGTAGAACTTTGACCATGTCAATGCTACGTTGTCATAATGTTCTCTCCTTCGCTCTGTTATGTCTGAAACAGGACTTTGAGATTTATAGATCTCTCAGTCAGCTTTCTTTCCTGGGTGTCAAAGGCAGCAGGAAATCATGCCCACCTCTGACATAAGCTTGTGAGTCAGTATTAAATACAGCTGAGGCTTTGACTCCCTTTTGGAGCTTGTTGTTACATCACTGGAAGAAGAGGTAACGTGGTTAGAACCATAGATGGAGGATGCATAATTTCTCCTCTGCTCTGTGGGTACCGATGGCACAAACACAACTGTCTTCCTGGAAAAGCTGGCCCTCTGACACCGCTGAGTTTCTTTATTTCACAGTCAATATTATCAACAAACCATTATTTTCTTCTTCAGAGGCAGATTTTTACTGCAAATAAAGACACTTTGAATTCTGTCATCTTCAGAACTGTAACTCACATTTTATTGCTTGGCAAAAAAAAAATGCTATTTTCAACATTAATATCTTAACTTACACTTTACCTTGTGGCTGCAAACGCTCCCCAATGCCAGTGCAGAACTCCTATATAGCCCCTTGGATATGCTGATACATAAAACACTCCTTCCATTAAAAGGTCACTGAAGAATTCTGTTTTTTCAATGCTTCAACTCTTTCTCGCTATTTGAAGCCCTCTAAAGCCTGAAAAGACATCTCTTTCTTCCTCAGCACCAGAAGTCCTGTTGCCCTGCTGAGGCATTTTGAAAGGCTGAATTCTCACCGTTTTATTTCAGAATGGGGAGAAAAGCAGTGGAGTTTTCTGTTTCGCGTTTGCTAAATAGATAAATGAGCTGGTCAGCTGCGGGGGACTGGGAAGGGAGGACGGCTGGAAGATAAATCACAGTGGAAATTCAAAAACTGTGTTTCTCTTTTTAAATAGCTTTGCAATAGTTTCACAAGACATTATTTATAGAGCACCACATGCAATAAGAATCTAACGGGGAGGGCAGAGAGAAGGTTTCAGTCCCCAAGCGTGGTTCAGTATCCAGTCACGAGACCGCCAAAGACCACTGGCACAATTTCCATAGCCCCCATCTCCCGCTCTTGCCTGCACGTTCACACAGAATCACGGAATATCAGGGATTGGAAGGGACCTTGAAAGATCATCTAGTCCAATCCCCCTGACAGAGCAGGAACAGCTAGATCACATCACTCAGGAACACGTCCAGGCGAGTTTATAATGTCTCCAGAGAAGGAGACTCCACAACCTCCCTGGGCAGCCCCTTCCAGTGTTCAGTCACTCTCACTGTTGAAGAAATTTTTCCACATATTTAACTGGAATCTCCTATGTTCCAGCTTGCATCCATTGCCCCTTGTCCTATCATTGGATGTCACTGAGAAGAGCCTGGCTCCATCCTCCTGACACTCACCCTTTACGTATTTATAAACGTTAATAAGGTCACCCCTCAGTCTCCTCTTTTCCAGGCTAAAGAGATCCAACTCCCTCAGCCTTTCCTCGCATGGGAGATGCTCCACTCCCTTCATCATCTTGGTAGCCCTGCCCTGGACTCTCTCAAGCAGTTCCCTGTCCTTCTGGAACTGAGGGGCCCAGAACTGGACACAATATTCCAGATGGGGTCTCACCAGGGTAGAGTAGAGGGGGAGGAGAACCTCTCGCGACCTACTAACCACCCCCCTTCTAATACACCCCAGGATGCCATTGGCCTTCTTGGCCATGAGGGCACAGTGCTGGCTCATGGTGATCCTGCTGTCCACCAGGATCCCCAGGTCCCTTTCCCCTATGCTGCTCTCCAACAGGTCATTTCCCAACCAATACTGGTACCTGGGGCTGTTCTCACCCAGATGCAAGACTCTACACTTGCCCTTGTTCTAGTTCATTAAATTTCTCCCCACCCAACTCTCCAGCCTGTCCGGGTCTTGCTGGATGGCAGCACGGCCTGCTGGTGTGTCAGCCACTCCTCCCAGTTTGGTGTCATCAGCAAACTTGCTGATAATACACTCTATTCCCTCATCCAAGTCATTGATGAATATATTGAACAGTACCGGTCCCAATACTGATCCCTGAGGGACTCCACTAGATACAGGCCTCCAAGTAGATTCTATCCCATTGACCACCACTCTCTGGCTTCTATCCTTCAGCCAGTTCACAACCCACCTCACTACCCTATCGTCCAGGCCAATTCTCATTGCCTTTCCTCTGCACCGACACACTTTGGAGCCACACCATGAATCGGATCAGGAAACTGATACAACTCAAAAAGTAACTCTGCAAAAAAAGGGCCATTTTTGGTACTTTTTGGTCAGATAAGTTCCTTGATCAGACTCATCATTGCTGCATGCACAAGGGCAGGGTGCAAGGAAGGGGTGGCCATGGTTGGAGGAGAAAAGGAGTGTCACAGTGTCTGCTTAAGCCACCAGCAATGCCGTCAGGCTGATATTAAACTAGTCCTCTGGTGCCTTCACCCCATGGTTTGCAGACAGGCTTCACTTTGGACATGGTGAGTCATTCCCTTCACTAAATGGCACTATTCACAGCAAAGAAAGCCCAAGGTTGTGCCCGGTTCTTGTGATTTTTGTGGGAGCCTGGAGTCATGTTACCCATGTGAGGATCTCAACATCCCTTTGGAAAGGTCAGTTTAGCTTGAATCCCTCCTGGCTGTGGAGAAAAAAAGCATAAAAGTGATATCCTAACAGCTCAAAAAGCTGAAAGCAAAAAGAATAACCTCACCAC
The DNA here is from genome assembly GCA_013400555.1 of Jacana jacana. NCBI lineage: Eukaryota > Metazoa > Chordata > Aves > Charadriiformes > Jacanidae > Jacana > Jacana jacana. Next base: position 144,719 of record VZTM01036901.1, read on the forward strand.
CCTTTACAGAAAAAATATGACGACTCCATAGCCCACGCTATGCCAAGTGTGTGGCTTTTATTTAATTCTTTAATAGTAGCTATTTTGTTTGCTGTTCATTAATGGAAAAGCAGCTTTCAAAGTATCCTACTTTAAAAAGTGTGTCCCAAGAGGAGAGCAGCGGAACATAGGTCAGGATAAGGGGCACAAGAAGACTGAGGGGCAAACAGTTTTGGGAGGAAGGGAAAAGGGGAGAGGGGAGAGGGAAGGAATAGAAGGGCTTTGCGAAGCAAGGATGAGATGGAAGAAATGTCAGGAAGGAGACAGAGAAGATCTAAGTGTACATTTACTCAATTCAATGATTGAAGTAGTTGGGTTGCAGCACACACTGTAAGTATTCCAGCTCAGCAATCCATCTCATTACTACACCCACCTGCTCAGGAGGCTGCTATAGTCTGATCTGTAGGAGTAGCCTGAGTTGTATTGGCCTTGCAAAGAAACATAAAGACCTCTGGGAAGATGCAGGAGGGGAGAGGAGACCAAAGGAAGGCATTCAAAACCAGTGAGAATGGTTGGCTGAGCAGGTAAGATATGTGGATTTTATGGCTGGTTTTAGCTAGACTATGGGAAACAAGAGAGAGTTTGAGAGGATCATTAGAAAACTTTTCCCTGTATTTTGTCAGGCATAGGCCACCCAGAGATCACAGAATCACAGGATCAGAATCAGAGAACGGTTCAGGTTGGAAGAGACCTTAAAGCTCATCGAGTTCCAACCCCCCTGTCATGAATAGAGACACCCTCCATGAGCAGAGACCAGGTTGCTCAAAGCCCCATCCAGCCTGGTCTTGAACACTTCCAGGGATGGAGCATCCACAACTTCCCTGGGCAACCTGTTCCAGTGTCTCACCACCCTCACACTAAAGAATTTCTTCCTGATATCTAATTGAAATCTCCCCTCTTTCAGCTTAAAACCATTGCCCCTCATCCTATCACCCTGATAAAGAGTCCCTACCCCTTGTCCTATTGCCCTGATAAAGGGTCCTTCCCCATCTCTCCTGTAGGCCCCCTTTAGGTACTGGAAGGTCTTTATAAGGTCTCTCCAGAGCCTTCTCTTCTCCAGGCTGAACAACTCCGACTGTCTCAGCCTTTCTTCACAGCAGAGGTGCTCCAGCCCTCTGATCATCTTTGTGGTCCTCTGTTGGACCCATTCCAGCAGCTCCACGTCCTTCTTGTGCTGAGAACTCCACAGCTGGACACAATACTCCAGGTGGGGTCTCACCAGAGCAGTGTGGAGGGGCAGAATCACCTCCCTTAACATGCTGGCTATGCTTCTTTTGATGCAGCCCAGGGTATGGTTCGCTTTCTGGGCTGTGAGTGCATATTGCCAGCTCATGTTGAGCTTCTCATCCACCAACACCCCCAAGTCCTTCTCCTCAGGGCTGCTCTCAATCCATCATAGCTGGATACTCACATGTTCTGACCAATGGAACTTTTTAATTAAACAAAGGGGTTCCTTCAGCATGATGCTGTGCAAGCTTCAGTTTCAATCATCAAGGCTGCTTCTGTTCCTGGGCTACAACAAATGCCTTTGCAGCTTCTTGGGGCTCAAAGAAGTGTCTGCACAGTTCCAAGGCAGAGCATGTGACTCCTGAGACTTGTGTCGTGCATGGGATCAAAGTCATGTCAAAAGCCATGTACTCATGGGAATCCTCTTCATAATTAACATTTATATAACGACTCCTCTGCGGGCCAAACACATGTTTACATTCCTCCAGTCCGTTTTTTTTAAGAGATCATTCTGGCCAGATGTTCTTGCAAGAGCACTGGAATTAGGTCTTTGTTTTCAGCTATGCTCCATCTACCCATGAGATGTTTAGCAAGTCTCTAAGGGGACAAATGCGCCCCCCCCATCCCTTTGTCTACCAAAGAATCTGGATGCATTCCGCTTTTGTTGAGAGTACGTATCAGGGAGAAGTGACAGAGACCCTGTGGATTGACTGAGCCATCCTACGTCCCCCCACCAATGGGATATGGGGTTGGGGTCAAAAAGAGATCTGAGAAGCTTTGAGGAAGAATGTCCAAGGAATGTCTTTCACCTAAAGAGGTCACAGCTCTGTGGCGCATCTTGCAAAGAGAATCAGTGACTCTGACTCCAGGAAAGGCAAGATTTCTGCCTCACCCTCAAGTCTTTGGGGCTTCTCTTGCCTTTGTGCCTCCTGTCTCGGTGTTTATTGTCTGTAAAATGGACGGGCTACAATAATCTTCACCCACTGTGACTAACAGATACCTCTTATAGACAGTCTGATGTGTAGAATCATCAAAATCTCAGAAGATGGAAGTTGGTGCAAGAGTAAGATGTGGTCCAGTTGGCTTTTGAGTAACTCCTGATTGTAAGTTCCCCTTCAATCTGACTCACAGCCCCAGAAATATCTCAATGATTTAATTCTGGCTATAATCACAACCTCATCCCGGGCTGCTACAACCTCACAAAGGCTCAGAAAGACAAATTTGGGAAATACTGCCCAAAAGTGCTCACGTTCTACTGTGGTTTCTGAAGGACAGTTCTTTAACAGGCAAACCGTCTGTGCAGGGGAATGTCAGTCCTACGAAACGATGAGCTGTCCTTTCTAGGAAACAAAACGATGTGGATTAAAGAAACACCAAGAGATATCTTCCATGATGCAATTTGGAAAAGTTCTTCAGGTAGCTGTTTCTTCTTTCTAAAGCTGTGAAATGTCACATCTGGGAATGAGGCAATCTTCATAACTGAGTTCTTGGGGAAAAAAAAAAACAAACATTTCTAAAGAGAGAAAAGGCCAGTAAATGTGAATTTGTCAGCTGTCTGCACATAGGCCTCTAATGTAGGGGCCAGCATTGCTCCCAGACTGAGCTGGGCTGCCTACAGAGAAGTGAATGGTGACAGCAGCTGCCACATGCACTGCTCTATTTCATACCCTTCATAACCTTACAGACAGGAATTCAAATGGCAATTTAAAGCAGTAAAACTTTGCAGGGAGGACAGCAATGTCCCTCCGCAAGGATTTTCTGTGGGTTCAGTCCTGACTGCGTCAGGAAGAATTGGTTTTACCTTTCTGTGTCACTTTGAAGCCCACATCTGATTTCATCAGAGGCTTTCTTATTGGACTTTCCCTAAATTTTTCATGACTCTTGAGATTATCTTTGCTTAAGGATGTGCATTTGAGAATGATAGAATTCTGCCCTCAAATTTGCACAACAAAGTATCTGCATAGTAAGGCACTGCAGTTCCATCATGCACAGGCAGGGAACACATCTGGGCTAGACATTGTAAGCGCTAATAAGAAGTTGATTCAGTTGATGTTTGCTCCTGTTTAACAAACAATTTACCCCGTGTTAATTATACACCTCTAACCTCATCAAAACCCATCTCACGCAGCTGGGCACATAGAAATGAAAAAGCGGTTGCTTTTAACATCTTAACGTTTGAAAATGTTCACTCAAGTTGGAACACCTTGCAGTTTCACTTGCGATAAAAGAGCAGGTTCCCAAATAAACACAACTATTTGTAGGGGATGGTGTTGCTCCGTGTCAGTAAGAATGCTGGGGTTTGGCAAAAGGAGCTACTGATTTCCATATGGAAGTAGTTTTCCTCTAAATTTTCACGTCGCTGATGCTCACTTTCTCTAGGTTTTGTTTCTATCAGCAGGCCACAGCTTTAAAACTGCTTCTCTGTTAAAATGAGTAGACTAGTCTCTGGTAAACCAGCATATTTGATTGAGTTGACTATGTTTGAATAACATTCTGGGTTAGCATAGCTAGTTCACGTGCCAAGCACTACATTTTTTCATTCCCCACAAAATCAGGACAAACTGTACGTCTCCTGCTGTGTCCGAAGCTGATTTGGCAAACTTTCAGCTATGCTAATTAAAGAACACAGCAATCCTATTTTCATCTGATTTAAAAATACTACAGATACACTGCTGGCAATTTTTCTTGGTTTGATGCAAAATTAGTTAATTGCGCAAAACGGTCAGTAGTTTGTTTTCTGCCCTTCACTCTCACATCCATGCACAGACCCACGCTCCCAGATTCTATATGCCATAATGAAGTCAAACAATTACAAAGATTTATCAAATCCACTTTCAGGATAAGGCTTGAGGGTAGAGATTTGGATAAAACTCAGTAAACAGAATGCCACGAAACAGAGGAGAAGGTAAAAGAAAGAGAACAGCAGTGCCAGGGTTTAAAGACCTTTCCTGAACAGAACTTGCTACGATACCGGAAAGTTCCGTGTTGAAACGAATGTTTGTGATGTTTCTGAACAGTTTCTTTAATGATTTAAAAATATTTACTAAACACTGGTTTTTAGCATTAAGCACCACCCCAGCCAACAGACTTCAAAGCAGTATGCATCTTAAAAAAAAAATATATATTAATATAATATTCCAAAAGCAAAAGAATTTTGTTGCTTTCATAATAAAAGTGTTAAGATCGTGTAGGCACTAAATTTGCAGTACCAGCTCCCTCCCCCTCACCCACACCATTTATTTCTCTCCTGCATTGGCGTGGCTGACCCTGCTCTGAGCTCACGGGGGCAAAACCTCCTCTGTTGGAAGTGGGTGGGCATTTTGCCCCGGATTCCATAGGACCGGGATTTGGCACCTGAAAGCACTCTGCCTGTGATGAAATGCGGACCTGCAAAGTATTTGATCTATGATTTTACCTGCCTTTACTACTGCTTTCTCTACAGCTGCTCTTAGTTAAATGTTCTTTGAGGCATCTGATCTTTCGGGTCAACAAGCTGTTGTGCAAACTACTTATCCTCTCCCATTTCCTCCGGACGGGTTATGTGATCTGAATCAGTTCAACGCAGCTGATCATCATTTTTTGCTCTTGATCTTTGGCTGTTTTCTGGGTTGTGAGGGCTGAAAAACACCGGTGTGCGGAGCGTTCATCAGCATCTTGCTTTTGTAGGTCTTCCCAGGTTTCAGCTGCTCTTGCGATGCACAGTCTTTAGAAATGAAGTCTTTAGCATTCTTGGAGAATGTTAAAAGTGAATAGCAACACACGCAGGGTTAGTGTCTGACTAGAGAATATCCCAGTGCAATTTGAGAGACTATAATCCTTTCTTTTGGATCTTTTTTCCTTCTTTATTCCTCTGGTAGCAAGCACTGCCAACATGTCTGGCTTTCCAATGAAAAGGGACACTATGAATAAAGCAAGGGAGGGCTTAATTGATTAGAAAAAGCACACAGAAGAAGTCCAAAGAGAAGAAGTGGATAGGTGGAGGCATTAGAAATGAGGTACAGATCTTCTACCACTCTTTTCTCCTGCATTCAGATAAAAGTGACCAGTAAAAAAACCTGGTGAATTTGTGATCCACGGAAAGTGAATGCATTGGCCTGCAGCCAGCTCCCAGTCTAAAGGTCCACATCCCACAGCTTCCAACGCAGTAGGCGTCTTCTGACCTGAAGTCACAGAAGTTTATTGCCAGATCAACTTGTAGCTTTGAACTGATATGGATTTACCAGGAGGCTACAAAGGGAATTTTAGCCTCTTTGTAGCCCCTCTCCAACTCTACCTCTGCAGTGCTGGCAATTCCCTTGTTCCCGGTGTATCACCTCATCCTCTTTCTGGTACCTGAACCCCACCTGAAATCAGTGGGGAGCCAGAGAGGGCACAACCTGGGGCAGAACTGTGAGTACGTATTCTCCTGCATTTGGCCCTCCACTGCAGGCTCTCCCTGAGGCTGATGAGCTGGCAGAAAGGTGTGTTGCCTGACGTAGAGCTGTGAAGACAGCACTATGTCCCTGCCACTCACATCTGGCCTGCATCTGTCCCTGGCCTCAGTGGAGGAAACAAGCAGAACATCTAATCCAATCACTTCTAGACAGCGGTCATGGCTGAAGCACATTATCAAGACAAACCTGCACCACTGCTACTCAGAAAGTATTGCTTTTTGAGCTCTAAGAAAGACAATGGGGAAACACAGGATGATAGAGAAGGGGAGAACAGTCACTGTCATATTACTTGGAATTCTTTGCTTCCCAGATCCTGAAAAACAAAGCAATTCTAAATATCGTTTGGGTTTTTTTTTATGCATTTCCTCCATTTCACTGAATGGAAAGCACTTTCATTAATGGACTTGTGTGTACTGGAATGAATTAGCACAAATCTTCTCTTGATTTTAAGATTCAGAATAGCTTATACACCATCAGAATGTTGGGAGGCATTTAGTTAATGTCCTTTTCAGTGCGGCGGTTTGATTTAATCAGCGTGAAGTCTGCCCTCATGGAAATGCAGCCAGTGATCCCTGAAGCACCGAGCCAAACACTGATAGCCTGACTCACTCCAGCGGGCAAAATCCAGATCTCCCATTAAGACCAGGGAGTGGGACCTACTGGTACAAGGCTTGAAACCAACTCATTGGCATCAATCGATTTATTCATTTAAAGATGGGAACCAGGATTTGCTTATGCCGCACGGACCCGGTTGTGAGAACACTTTTCACACATAGGTTTTCTTCTGGGTGAGAAGCCCCATTCAAGTCAGCATTGGCAGGACTGGACCCAACTATTTACCCTCTACAGTTGGCACTGCCAGCATCAACATTTTTGTTTCAGCTCCACATCAAAATTCATGTGGGTGTAAAGCTTTCCCAGACATAGAGCACAAGCACATGAGCCTCAACATTAATGAGGGATTCTATTAAGCTCTGCTGCACTTATGTGTGTGCAAGAGTGTGAGCAGAAGTACCAATTACAGCTTGGCAGCAGGCTGAAGTGGCTGCTCCATTTATACCCTGCATTTCTGTTTGCTTATAACTTTCCTTAAAAATATTCCTTTAGGGCTGGAGCGTGTTATCCTGGCTTTTGGCTCAAAGGTGACTAAAGAAAATGATAGGAGCTGCTTCAGAGTTACAGGAGCCCGAAAGGAATGCGGTTCCTGCTGCACTCACCCTGCTGGCTCGGTGCTTGTGAACTGGCAGGGGAGTGAAATGAGTGACAGTGCCCTCTCAGAAGTGCCCAGAGAAGGATTCTTATCAAATGCTATCTCCTGCCAGCTCTCACGAACGCTGCCAGCCTGCAACGATGGGCAGAAGTATTTGGCAGCAAGGCCTGAGGTTTTCAAGATGAAATTAGGGGGAAGGGATGGAGGCAGTGTCACCGGCTGGGAGCAGGCCACTGATTTTCTCCTGTATGAAAGATGGCATCCAGAAATTTGGGGAAGTATATTGGTGCTGGTAAGGCTGTGTTACAAGGTTTGTTCTTCCCCTAGAAGCGTCTGAGCGAGTTACTGTGAGAGCATCCACTGCCGAGAAAGGATGTGCTGGAAGAAGTCCTGAGGCAGCAGCAGCAGGAGTGCGTTAGGACCAGGTGCTGATGGGCAATGCATGGCCGACACAGGGGACCGTGTGCCTCTCGCTCCTCAGAGGTGTCACCGTTTGACACATCCGCTGGAAAGTGTGAACAAGATGTAGGGGAGCTCGTTTCCGTTCTCTCTCGCACTCAAAGAGGGATCTGTGACGCGCATTTGGCTGCCAGGTAGCAGCCCCGGGTTTGAAGGTATTTGCTTACAGCACTAATGACACGATCAATTTTGCAACGTGCAAGTTTCATGGCAAGGCAAGGAGAGAAAGGTGTTATAACACCCAGCAGAGTTCAGAAGCAACATGTTTGCTTTCCATCTCTACTTAGATCTTCTCCTATGGCCTGAGAGCCCCTACCCAGATATCCTGCTCTGAAATGAAGGCAGTGAAATGAGTTCTGATTGCTCCCCTCCTGTGAAACGCTTCTGACTCACTTTTCTCCCTTCCTACCCACTTTTCTCACGTCAGAGTTACATTAGCTCTCGGGCAGCTGCTTTCTTCCATGACAAAGTCAGCTTCCTTTTGGGTGACAGAACAGCAAGGGACATCGGCTACCGGAGCTGCATCAGAAGGTGACAAAACCTGCAGATGAGGAAGGACGGTGGATATGGGTCTTACACAGAGAGGAGCAAAAGAGGAAATGTGAGAGGAACAAAAGAAACATCAAAGCTGTCACCATTTCCAGAAAGAGGGAAGGGAATTCAAAAAGAGATGCCTGATTCAACACGGACTTGAGGAAGCTGACTTTGCAAGGACAGGAGTTGGACGAGATGTGAGGACAGTGAGGAACTAGAAGAAAAGCAGGTGCTGTAAGAGAAATGCAGAGCAATAGGTGATTTCAGCAGGAACGTTCTGGGGAGGCTCAAGGCGGGTGCTTAGACAGAAGAGGGTCAAGTATTTGGAGCAGGAATGAACTGAGCATGGAAAAACGATCCGAGCCAAATACTTAAAGTCTGAAGGATCAGAAACATAATTTCATACCAATTGGATATGAGAGAAACAAAGGTAAAATCCAGTGGATCATCACGTTACACGTAGGCAAGAGGAGTGTTGGAGGTGTGAAAAAGCACATCTGGAATCACGGAAAGAGGTATGAATTAAAGCAGTACCCCAGCTCTGTTGCACGCTGTCGCTATTTTGCGGTACTCCAGCCGTACTTCATGATGAAGCCTCCTCCTCCTCGCCCCACGTGGAATCTGCCCATTTTGCAAACTTCCACTGCCTGATCGTGCTGGCAGCAGGAGCAGCACACACCTGGGCTGCCCTATTTCATGTGCCACTAACAAGTGTCACCCACTCTAACTTTTCTATGTCCCAGTTTCTTTATGGTTATCTTCTTAGAGGTATTACAAGAACAAATTAATTACTGTCCATAAAATTCTTTGATGAAGTTGCTATGGTGACGCAAATTATATTGAATTCTTATTATAGTCAAGCTGGAGTATGACTAAATGCCTTTCACAGAAAAGCAACGTTGGGTAAATCTTTGCCAAACCCTTTGAAAATGGCTTTGAAATTACTAAACGGGCAGAGTTAGAATCAGAGAATCATTCAGGCTGGAAGAGACCCTTGGGATCATCAAGTCCAACCATCAGCCCTACTCTGCAAAGTTCTCCCCTACACCAGATCCCTCAACACCAAATCTAATTGACTCTGAAACACACTCAGGGATGGTGACTCCACCACCTCCCTGGGCAGCCCATTCCAGGGACTCACCACTCTTTCTGGGAAGAATTCTTTCCTAATGTCCAGCCTAACCCTACCCTGCTGCAGCTTGCAGCCATTCCCTCTTGTTCAATCACTAATTACCTGTGAGAAGAGACCAGCACCAACCTCTCTACAATGTCCTTTCAAGCAGTTGTAGGGAGCGATGAGGTCTCTTCTCAGCTTCCTCTTCTTCAAACTAAACAGTCCCAGCTCCATCAATCGTTCCTCATAACATTTATGCCCCAGGCCCTTCACCAGCTTTGCTGCCCTCCTCTGCACTTGCTCCAGCACCTCCAGATCTCTCTTGTGCTGAGGTGCCCAGAACTGGACACAATACTCATGGTGTGGGCTCACCAGTGCTGAGTACAGGGGGCCAATCACCTCCCTACTTCTGCTGGTCACACTATTTCTTATAGAAGCCAGGATGCTATTGGAGTCCTACTAGTCTAGGCAAAATCAGGCTACTCAGAATCATAGAATGGTCCAGGCTGGAAAGGACCTGTAGGGTCATCTAGTCTGACCTCCCCGCAGTCAGCAGGGACACCCCCAACTAGACCAGGCTGCCCAGGGCCTCGGCCAGCCTCACCTTGAACATCTCCAGGGAAGGGGCCTCAACCACCTCCCTGGGCAACCTGTTCCAGTGGTCCACCACCCTCATGGTAAAGCACCTTTTCCTAATATCCAATCTAAATCTGCTCTTCTCCAGCTTGAAGCCATTGCCCCTTGTCCTGTCACTGCAGGCCTTTGTAAACAGACCCTCCCAAGCCTTCCTGTAGGCTCCCTTCAGGTACTGGAAGGCTGCTATTACGTGTCCCAGAGCCTCCTCTTCTCCAGGGTGAACATCCCCAGCTCCCTCAGCCTGTTCTCATAGCAAAGGTGCTCCAAGCCCTTAATCATTTTTGTGGCACCTCCTCTGGACCCACTCCATCAGGTCCATGTCCTTCCTATCTTGAGGGCTCCAGACCTGGACACAGTACTCCAGGTGAGGTCTCACCAGAGCAAAGTGCCAGAATCACCTCTCTGGATCTGCTGCCAGTGCAGCTTTCGATGCAGCCCAGGATGTGATTGGCCTTCTGGGCTGCGAGTGCACGCTGCCTGCTCATGACCAGCTTCTCATCCATCAGCACCTCCAAGTCCCTTTTCTCAATGCTGCTTTCTAATACCTCATCTCTACCTCATCTGATGCAGAAGTGCATCAATTCCCTCAGATTGCTGTACAGAGTCAGTGAGCAGCCTGGTTCTAGCCAAGCAGCTGCTCTGGAGTTGTATGTTGCCAGAGGTATGCAAGAAATGAACCATATAAAACCATAAAAAGCCATGGACATGGTCACATGTCACAGCTAGCTACGTTCAAGAATCCAAAGAGCTAGTGTTTTCTTTCCTACAGTCTATTATTTTCTATATCTTACATCTCTAACTCAAACAGGTGTTAAATTCCTGGGGGTGACATCAAATTCACCTTTCCTTAAAAACTGGGGAAAGTACTATAACCCTTAACAGCAAATGAAACTATGGGGATCCCTGAAATGGGTCATGGGAAACATCTGGATTGTACCATGTTTCCAAATCATTTATACAACACTGAAAGTGTTTCCCAACCTTATCCAGCTGGCTTCACTGCCTCTGGCTTCCACCCTCATTCCCTCCTTGCCCCATCTTATAATCATAGAATGGTTCAGCCTGGAAGGGACCTTATAAAGATCATCATGTTCCAACCCCCCTGCCATAGGCAGGGACACCTCCCACTAAACCAGGTTGCTCAAAGCTCCATCCAGCCTGGCCTTCAACACTTCCAGGGATGGGGCATCCACAACTTCTCTGGGCAACCTGTTCCAGTGCCTCACCACCCTCACACTAAAGAATTTCTTTCTAGTATCTACTAAATCTCCCCTCTTCTAGTTTAAAGCTGTTACCCCTTGTCCTATCGCTCCAGTCCCTGACAAAGAGTCCCTCCCCATCTCTCCTGTAGCCCTCTTTAGGTACTGGAAGGGGCTTTAAGGTCTCCCCAGAGCCTTCGGTTCTCCAGGCTGAACAAGCCCAGCTCTCTCAGCCTGGCCTCACAGGAGAGGTGCTCCAGCCCTCTGAGCATTTTCATGGCCCTCCACTGGACCCACGCCCCTGCAACTTTTCTTCATCTGCCCCCTTCACATCCCAGATCGTGGTTGCTGGGGTTTTTTTGGTTGATTTTTTCCAGATACACTGGCAAATCCTTGGTAATGAGCCTTGGTAATGAGTTCATTAGCTCACCCTCAGCTTTGTGTCTCACAACTTTTGTACCCCAGAAGAGCTGGTTTCAAATAGATCAGCCAAAACACCTGTTTTAAATTTGAAGCAACAACCATTTAACAGTACCCTCCCCGGGCAACCCACAGCTCTCCTAATTGTTTGTGATAATATGAAGCATGGAGGAAGGCAGGGATGCCAGCAGCACTGCAAACACCACAGCACCCAGTCGGATTGCAGCACTAGAGCCTGGCAGGCAGCACACAGAGCAGAAATGACACTGTTGCAAGAAAGGGATATACATAATAAATTACAAAGGTCGTGCTGAGGCGAGGTTTTCAGCACTATACAATCCGCATGGGGAGAAAGAGCCCTGTCAGCTTGTCTGTCCTTCCAGGATAGCTGGATGCCAGTGAAATACTGACACTTCAGGGAGCTTGTGAATACAAGATACAGCATTTTCGCCGGAGCTGGATCCAGACTCAGGAAGAACTCTTTTCACAAGAGAAAAGAATGTTGTTTAGGTTTGCCACTTTGCTAAATATAGGACTTCTATCTTCGCCTTAGTTCCTCTTCAGAGATGTACTCCTTTCTCCTTTCATTCTCAAGCACACCCAGGCACACAAACAAAAACAAACGAGTTGTAAACTAATCAAACTTGTTTTCTTCAAGCTGGAAAGGAAAAGAGATAATATTTTGATTTCAATTTCCAAATCTTTGGGAGGTGCTCAGATACTATCTATCACAGCGCTTCAAGCTCCCTCACTGCAATGGTGTCAAGTGGCTCCCGAGCAATTAAAAAGCAACAAACAGTTACAAAAATAAGTTCTCCTGTCACTTCTCTCTCTCCTTTCTGTTTATGAACAAAACTAACGAGCAGAATCTTTAACTGAGTGGGGTAAAACTGCGAGGCTTCTGTGCGTATAAAGAGCTGTAAAAGGCTAAATTTATTTTTTGGTTTTGGACCTCTAAAACTGAGGTCACTTTTTGTCCCCTTAGGAATGAGACATTTTCGTCCAAATCTGGTCTTAGTAACTCCTAGAGTCACAGGCTTCCTGTTTGGATAGTTTCACTGTTCCTGGGGAAAGCGATGGGCATAACCAGAGAAGAACTGGTGGAGTCCAAATTACTTAGGCCAATTCCATGGAACTTCTCCAAAGTGAAACTTGAAGTGGGGTGTTGAAATCCGGGTCCTAGTTGAAGGCAGCATAAAAAATACCAGCAATCTCAAAATTATTCGTATCTCTGATTTCCAGTATAATTGGAAACAATACAAAAAGATGCTGTATTCACAGCAATATGTGTTGCTGAATCAACAGCCTATAGCAGTCCCAGTAGTGCAAAGCCTTATTCTAAAGCTGTCTTATCTCAGAGGTCGCTGCTGTGTATGTCAGTAATTTATTTCCCCGGCGTGGATATTTGGGACTCCAGAAGCAGTTCAGAAGGAGCCAAGAAATACAAACCCAACAGTATCTTCAAAGAGCCTGGCATTGTGAAGGAAGCAAGTTCTACATGTGCAAGAGCTCCTTCCACACAGAGCAATGGCATTATTTGGGTTCAGCTTTCGCCAGATGTCCTTCCTCTGACACTGATTTTCCTGACGCATTATAAACAGATAATCCTACTTATATATCCTGTCAAGAAGACAGAGCTGAGTATCATTTGTATATGGCTTCTGTTTAAGTTGCCTAATAAATATTTCAGTGGCTTCATGGATGAGGGACAATTCCAAGACGACTCATCAGGAGGCACTGCGGGGAGAGGAAGAACATTTGTCTGCTGGAATCCTGTGGTTTCGCTGTATTATTCGCTGCTGTGTGTTCGGGAAGGAGGGGAAGAGCCCTGTTGTAACAAGTAATGAAAGCTGTAGAGAGCTGCAACTGTCTGCAGTGCCTGCACTTTGGCAATGGCACCAGAGGAGGTAACACCTCCAGTCGCTCTTCCTCATTGTCCATCACTGAGTCTGGGTCATGTAGGTACCAGGCTTACAGAAGGCCTGTTAAGGAACAGTTGGTTAACTTTTATGAACAGAAGCATTAAGTAGCTTTGTACAAAATCCCAACAAGCCAAGAACGGAGCCCCCAACTAAGCCCAAGAACCCTGAGCAGCATTCGCTGGGTAGCAAAGCAGCGGGAGGCTGGTCATGAAACACCTGAAACCCAACCATCTTTTTTTTTTCAGTCCTCGGTGTGATGTACATTCAAGAAATTTTGGTATACTTTCAAATAGAAAGAACTCCTGGTCTAGTGGGAGGCAGGGTTGGAAGAGAGGGTTGAAACTTGATGAGAAAGGTCCTTCTCAGACTAAACCACTCTGATTCTAACTCTGAGAAGCACGATGGCAGCAACCCCACAGCTCCAAATGCCTCACTGCCTTCGAGCAGGTCTTCCCTGGACACTTCCACTGCCTGAGGCGACACTCAGAAGGAATTTCTTTGAAAGAGTTTCTACAAAACTTTCCAAGCTGAAGAAAAAAAATAAAAAAACATCAAGAAATCCCCCAAACTTCCTTCAGGGCCCACTTGTTCCACCAAATCTTACACAGCGTTTAAACTCCGCAGCGGCTAGCTAGNACGTTTAAACTCCGCAGCGGCCGGCCAGCTAGTGATCCGGCCAGCTAGTGATCCAGCCAGCCAAGGGGAGGGGATGCCCCCGCCCACCCCCTCAGGCACGGCCCAGCTTTGGCGGGCTGACACTGTCCCCCTCCCCTCCCCTTAGCGCTGAGGGGACGAACCCACCTCTACCCACCCGCCCCAACGGTCACTTCGCTGGGTGCGCGCGACCCCACGTGACGCCCTGCCCACTCCCGGCTTTGTTGCACCGAGGAGCCTCGCGGCGGGCCGGTGTCACGTGGGCGGGGCGCCGGGTGGGGGCGCGTGTCACGTGATGCGGGCGGCCCCGGAAAGATCCGAGGAGGAGCTCCGCCGGGCGCCATTTTCCTGCGGCGCCTAGTGTGTGTGTCCCCTGTCCCCGGCCGAGCGGAAGGCGCGCAGNTGAGGAAAAACAAAAATAAAAAAACATCAAGAAACCCCCCAAACTTCCTTCAGGGTCCACTTGTTCCACCAAATCTTACACAGCGTTTAAACTCCGCAGCGGCTAGCTAGCTAGCTAGCCAGCCAGCCAGCCAGCCAGCCAGCCAGCCAGCCAGCCAGCCAGCCAAGGGGAGGGGATGCCACCGCCCACCCCCTCAGGCACGGCCCGGCCCAGCTTTGGCGGGCTGACACTGTCCCCCTCCCCTCCCCTTAGCGCTGAGGGGACGAACCCACCTCTACCCACCCGCCCCAACGGTCACTTCGCTGGGTGCGCGCGACCCCACGTGACGCCCTGCCCACTCCCGGCTTTGTTGCACCGAGGAGCCTCGCGGCGGGCCGGTGTCACGTGGGCGGGGCGCCGGGTGGGGGCGCGTGTCACGTGATGCGGGCGGCCCCGGAAAGATCCGAGGAGGAGCTCCGCCGGGCGCCATTTTCCTGCGGCGCCTAGTGTGTGTGTCCCCTGTCCCCGGCCGAGCGGAAGGCGCGCAGGGGGGAGGGGACGGCGGCTGGGNGAGGGCGGAGCGGGGGCCGCCTGCGGCGCGGCGGGGTGAGGAGTCGGTGCAGCTCCATCCCCCGGCTAGTCCTCCCGTCCCCGGCCCCTGAGGAGGGAGCGGAGCTGCTCTCGCTTCCAGCGCCGCCAAGCAAACCCCCGCCATGTCCGGCCAAAGCCTCACCGACCGCATCACGGCGGCGCAGCATAGCGTGACCGGCTCGGCGGTCTCCAAAACCGTCTGCAAGGCCACCACCCACGAGGTCATGGGGCCCAAGAAGAAGCACCTGGACTGTGAGTACCGGGGGAGGGATGGCGGCCCAGGGGCTTTCTCCGCCCCGTCCCGCCGGGCTGCGCGGAGGAGGATCGCCCGGCCTCTCCCCGGGTCCTGTGGAGCGGGGTAGCCGCTGTGGGGCTGCTGCCTTTCCCACCGCCCTCGCGGGGACCTGAAGCCCCCTCAGGCAGGGGAGCTCTGCGTGTTTCACCACAGGACGTTCTCATGGCGTGGAGGGAGGCGGGGTGTGTGTGTGTGTGTGGAGAAGGATAGGATCGGGGACGTGGCGATGGAGAGCTCGGGAGAGGCTGTTCAGCATATCTGGTTTCCAAAAGAGGCCTTATTAGCTCTTCCCTGTGCACAGGGCCCTGGACAATGTGAGCTTCTTAAGGACGGGACTTGCCCCATACCCCTTCCTTGGAGAGAGGGAGCCAAGCGGGGGAATGCGCTGTAATTTCCTTAGTAATTGATCTCATTTGTGTTTTGCTACGGCAGCACTCCCCCATTCTGTAGAGGAGGTGCGGGAGTTTTAAGAAGAAATAGCTGATGGAAATAAGTATTTCCCAGGCAGTCTACTAGACAAAAAAAAATATTATTGTTTCTCTGTCACTCGTGTAACTCTCTGTGTAGAAGAATATATGAAATGAGTGCCCAAGGAGCTAATCTCTGCCAGTAAGGGCATTTTTCTTAGTCTTATCATTTCTGGTCTGTCTTCCGTTCTTGGAAAGATGGGCCTAAGACGATGACTTTATACCCTCAGTACCTGAGCTTAACATCCCATACAGGGACTGGCTGTTTTTCAGCTTCTGTTAAAACAGATCCAGGGTGGGAAGGCTTACACGGTTTTCTATCAACTCTGTTCTGTGCAGGTAATTGTGAGGAGAATGACGAACACCAAAGTTCGTATTAGTGTGTCTTCCACTAAGCAGTAGGTCACAGGACTGAAGATGTTCTTGGCTTGAAAACCTGATTATCTTGTGTCTATTTATTTTAGGCCTTTTAAGGACACTTCTGCCCTCCCTCCTTCCCCCAATATGTAACGAAAGATACTGGAGAGAGATGTGTGGCTATACCTTCTGTATGTGTGCTCTCTCCTTTCCTCCCACCCACATCTGTGAGGAGAAGGTTGGGTCTTCGTGTGTCTTGAATTTGTGCCTTCTGAGTCTCTCTGTATATGAGAAAATTGTACCAGGATTAATTGTACTTCAGTTATTCTTTCTACCACAACGTGTCTGACTTAAAGGTTTAATAAATTCTTGTTCTGCAAGTACATGAGAGGGTTGTGATTTATTTATTATTTTTTTTTAGGGTAGTCTCGAACAGCTGCCTTAATTTCTCTGGTATTCTGTCTTTCATTTCATCTCTTGCCTGAAGAGTGAGTTATGACTGAGTAGCTTTGTTATTTTTGGTCAACCCAGGGTGTTGGAAGGCTGAGGAAATCTTTGGCCTTTAAGTAACTTAGTCTCAGATGGAGAAAACACCTGGACATACAGCTTATGTATGAAGTTGTTGTGTTACTGGATTTCTCACAACAGAAGGGATGCTTTCTGGAAAAAAACCAATGTTGTCAGATTTAGCCTGGAATAGTGCTAAAAGCACAGTTTCAGTAATAGGGCATTTAGCAGCTGAATTACTTCATGGTATAAGCTTTGAAAAGGAATATCAAACTGAGCAGGCAACTGCTCTTCAGACTGGCTTGTGTATAAAGGGTGGTTTTCTGAACACTGCTCTGGGTCTCAACTAGGATGTCCCCTATAGGATGCTGCTGTAGGAGAGCGCTTGAACTTCCTTAGAAAGCTCTCTGATAGTTGCTGCATGAGAAGCCCACTTCTCTGTTGCCCTTGTCTAATCTAGACTGTCAGAGGTCCCAGTTCCTGCCTCCTCCTCAGAGAATTCTTCTATTGGAGCAGAGCAGTCTATTTTTTTTTATTAGTTTTACTACTAGTCACTTTTGTTTTAGTGTTTAAAATTGATCATGGGTAGATAAACTTCATATGCTGCCCCTAGTAAGTTTGTTGGGAATCTCTGTTCCTAGCATCAGGAAATGATACATGGTTTTGTATTTTGAACATTTGTTGATGTTGTATGTTTAAAACTGAATGCTTTTTGCACCAACTGTGACTCGAGCCCCACCTCTGAATTATTTGTACATATCTTCCTTTTCCAGCAAAGAGTTAAATTACTATCTGAGTCCTGTGAACTGATATCTTGCTGTCAATGAGGATTAAGATACCAGTCTTCATAGGTGGCATGCTTCCTAAATATTTTTCTAGTTAGTGTTTATTGTGATAATGACTGTTAAAAATTACTTTGTTAAAGGTTGTGTCCTGGACAAGTTGATAAACTGATTTTTCTAATACAGTTTTTGGTTTTACAGTCTAATACAGACTTGGTTTTACAAAACCAAGCATTTTCTGTGACCATGACACATATTCTTGTTAATCTGGTATTTGTATTGCTTGTACAGATCTCTGACTGTCCTGTTTCTGAAATTCTTTCTTCATGAAGCTTGAGCCATCATGAACACATTTAAGTAACTTAACCTCATGTTAACTCACACAGATAGGGGAAATTCAATGTAGGTACTGGTGCATGTGATTATTCCTATCCTGATTTTATCTTGCTCTTACCTGTGGAGCTCCAAAACCGAAGTACTCCCCATCCTATGTTTATATATTCCCTCTACATTTCCCTCAGTGACTACCTTTATAATCAGAGAACGTAAAAAGGCATTCTTGTCTGGTAATGATAAAAATCTAGTCTACTCCAAAGAATGATCTTGCTCTCCTGTTACAAAGTTTAGTTGCTTCCTTGGTTTGAGGGAGAAATAATTAGAATTCTCATTACAAGTGGACTTGGCTTATGATAGGTAGCAACAATCATCTTGTACTCATTTACTTGAACTTAAGATACGTTTTTTCTCCTGTTCTGGAGGTCCGGTTTTATAGCTGGGATAAAGATTCTCTGTTTTGTAATCTAGGTGCTGCTTTTGTAATGATGGATTGCTTGTTTTACAGTCATCAGACAGGTTTAATAGCCTTGAAACCCTCAAAGCATAGTTCATGAAAATTCTTTTACAGAAAGCCTAGTTTCACTAGGACTTTGTCCTAGTTTTCACACCTCTCTGAGCAGTGCTAGCTCACAACTGGTTTGTGGGTTTTACTTGTCCGCTGTGATTTATGCAGCCCTTTCTTATTAGCTTTAGGTTGCTGCGTTCAGTGCTGGATAGTGATGCAAAGAACAAGTGCTTTAGGTTGTTTGGATGTAAATGCTGCTGGCAAACTTGTTGCGAGCTTTCACCCTTTTTTTACATGATTCTAACAGGAGAAGCGTGTGTGCTTGCATATGCATATGTACTAGGAAAACCAGAGGGTAAGTAGGTAATGGCAAGTAGGTTTCACTGGGTCAGTGCAGTGAAACTGTAGCAGTGATACTTCAGCAGCATAAAAACGTTTATGTCCCTCTTGTGGGGTGCAGTTAAAACAGCTCTGATGTGAAATACATTTAGGGTTGGG
>VZTM01036903.1:3998-25457 GCA_013400555.1 Jacana jacana
ATAAACTAAGAGGGGGAAAAAAAAAAACAACAAACTTAGTAATTCAAATGGGGTTCACGATCTTCAGATTTAGATGTTTTCATCATAACAAAACTCTTTGGGAGATTACTTTGGGAGAAGAATAAAAGGTAAAAAATAAAGAATATGACTCATTTGACTTTGTTCTCAGTTGAGAGTCTCAGCCAGGAGGCCAGATTTCTGCATCTGTACTTCAGCTAGAAGAAGGGCAACCATCACTCCAGCTGCAACATTTCCACATTGACACTGAACTTGCTCCTCTTTCTAGGAATACTGCAGTTACCTTTTTCCCCCTCTTTTTTTTTTTTTTTTCATAACAATTGTTTCCACTAACATTTTAACAGTGGCACTGCTTACCTATTCTCTCCTAGACACAGCCAAAACTTTCACGTCTGGTTAACCTAAACCACTATTTTCAATAAGCCCTGGTTTCCCAAGCATTTCCTGCCGTTACACACTATACAGTCAGATGTAGATCATGATTACTGGCATAGCAACAGGAATAATTTTTTTTCCCCCCCCTCTATTTCATTAGTTGGTTGAGTTTGTTGACATTAAGTAAATCAGTAGTAGACCTATTTCTACTCCAGCAGCTTTTGCCACAGGAAAAAAAAAAATTAAAAAGAAGGATGTTGCTGGGTTTTTTTATGTTGAGGGATCACGAGATAGGACAACTGAAAAAGAGCACAACTATTTTTTAAAGATTTATCTAACAGTACACTCAAACATACAGTATTCAGTGTAAGTTGATGACATTTTGCTTAAAGTATCATTAAGAAAGAGGTAATAAAATTCAACATAAAGTTAGTGTTAAGGAATACAAGACTCCTTTTGGTTTGGTTTCCTTTTTTTCTTTCCAGATGTATTCTAAAAACAGAAATAGCTGAGACTATTCTGGCCAAAAGACTCATTCTGCACACACAGCACATCAAGCCTCTTGTCTTACATTAAAATACAACTGGAAAATTCAAAACACTAAGTACGTTTAATATACTGAACCCTTGAAGAGAACGAAATATTTACGAGCTGCTGCAACTTCCTGGCAGCATACTTGCTTCTTGGTGACTCCTTCTCCAGACTAATGGCACTTTCTGCAAAAGCAGAAACATTTCCCAAGAGCAGAGACAGGTTGAAGTTAAACTCACGCATGCCTTTTTAGCCATGGCTTTTTAGACCTCTTAAAACTTTAAGTAAGTCTGTGGCTCTTCAAGGCAGCACAGAAATGCTAAGTTAAAATTAAAGACTAGCATTCTTTAGTTATTTATTTATTTATTATTTTTTAAAATTAAAGCCTTGAGACACTTTAAGAAGCAGGTTTCTCAAAATATTCCAGGCCCTGTTTCTTGTAACCTTCCGACTACGCAGACAGGCTATGTTGTGATTACAGCTGTACTGGGGTCAGCCATAAAGTATGACAAAACAACTTTGATGTTTTTCATCATATGTAAGGAAGGACAAAAAAAAGACTGAATTTATTTTAAAGATAATGAAAAAAGTACCAGAACAGAATTACTTAAGACTTTAAATGGCTAAACTGAAATTCTTCATTGATTGGATTTTTTATTAAGTGTTAATTGATATTAGTAAAGAATTTTCAGTTAGATACTATTCCATACTGGAGAAAGCAAATTTCAGACTCCGAAATCCTTACCATGCTATCACATACAATCACCAAGTAAAATTAAGAAAGCAGTAAATGCACCTACTGTGACTTTCCACTGTACTGATCTTCCACACATTTAACTTAAACCTCTTCAATCATTCTGTTCTCCATTAACGTCATCAAGAAATGAATTAATCTAGCTATGCACTCTCTGGTTTACGCAGGTGAACTTCAGACTCCCATATTGTAAAACTTTGGCTCAGGATGTACTGTAAACTTTGTTCAAATATCAGGAACTGAAATAACATGTCATTTTTCATTTTGAAGAAATTCCCCTTTGAAGTGACAGACTTTACGCCACAACATTTTAAAATAGAGCTACCTCAAACTGGCAGTCTAAGCTCAGACTGCAAATGTTGTTTAGACCTGGCCCAAGTCCCAGACATGGGATGGTCACCTCTGTCTCTTACCTTCCCCAGGGTTTCTCAGGAAACAGCCACATGTACTTAGAGCTCCAAGACAGGATGCTTTTCTTTTTCTACAGCTGATTTCATAAGATACAAAAGTTATACTGACCAGCATTACTACACTGACAGCGGCATTACTACCTTTTCATCTACAGTTGCAACAGCAAAACATTCCAATCAATTTTAGTCTCAACACACTTTACCAGTATTGCAGATGTGGAAAATACAGGGATTTATATCGTTACACCACAGTCTGATGCCAAATTCTTTCAAGTCTTCTCAGGGTCAGCCAAGTCCTGGAAGAAGTTCTTGCTTTTTGAGTGATACAATCCCTTCCCCGCCTTCCCCCCACCCTGCACAATCTTCAAGCAGGACCCTTAAAAGTTTTTCTTTTCAGAAGACATATTGTTCCAGCATTAAATCTTGTTCAAGAAAGACAGAGAGACACCAATTTCTTTACCACACTTTCAAAATGTAAAATATGTTCCAAAGAAATATATTATATTAAATATTTTTTTTTCTTTAAAGTAAGATCTACACTCAAAATCCAAATGAGTACTTTAAAGGTATGGATATGTCTTTCTCTGACCAGACTAGTGAGAGTATGAAGGGTGATACATTTTCAGATGAACTTATATACTGGATAACTGGAGGAAGTTACTAGTTACATTAATTTGTAAATATTCTTAAATCAAACAAAACATCACCCATATAGTACAGCTCTCTCTCAATGGCAAAGCGTACAATCATTTGCTCTCAAAACCTACAAATTCCTTATAGTGACTGGATATACATCAGACATCAAAAGCTTTCTACTTTATTAACAGGAAAAAAAAATTATGAGATTGCTGGATCACCCAAATCTAACTGAAATGCAAAAAAAATCAGTCACGCATGATTTTTTTCGGAATCTGAACTTAGTTATCAAGCAAATTCTGTTGCAGACAAAACCATCTGCCTCCAAAGCTGCAAATTCCTGGGAGGCTCCATTAGGACACTCTGCTTCTAAAGTACTGCCCAGAATTTTGTTAAGCAGCTGCAAAGAAAGGTCTAGATGACTCAGTAAAATAAATACCTGGTGAAAGCTTTGAAAGCAGAACAAGGCAGAGCAGGTATATTACCCATAGTTGGTAGAAAGCAGTTTACTTAAGACTCCAAGTGTTCTTTGGGAATAGCAAGGCTGTTTAGGATACTCTAAAATTAGTTCAAAAGTGACAGAAAATCAGTTACAGGGAAGGAGGAATACAAACACGTAACCATGATCCACTGCAGAGAGCAATTACAAAAATGCGACGGTAAACAAGTTTTTGGAACTCTGAAGTGACAGAGAAGCCTTCACTGGACAATTCTTCCACTGAGGGGCTGCATAGGAAGATTATTTATTTACTAATCAAAGATTCACTACAGTGTGAATCACTGAGCAGGATTTTCACAGAGCCATAACATTCCACAGCAGCAAAGTCTACTGTCACAGTCCTTCTCTGGCTGGCTAGTAAATTTTCCGCCCGTTGCCTCCTTGGTGCAGTTTTGCTACGTCCTTACAGCCACGGTTACACCACACCAGTAGGACAGCAAAACAGCCACAGCTGAATGATGACTCCTTGTATGACAGACACTAGTAAGTCAGTAGAATATGTAACTGATCCACATGCAGTGGTGGATTGAACTAGGGTGGCCAATACAGCTCCCATCCTAAATTCTTCCATTGTGCCCCTTTCCCCAGGGGCTGCCGACAAGCTGCAGAACACAAGCAGCAACTGAGGTACCATCAACTCACTCCTGCTAGGTTGTTCTGCAACATACCTTGTCCAACCACCCCTACAGCAGGTGCAACCATCTCTAGGACAGGAGGAAGAACACAGCTGAGGGTGGTAACCACACAAAAACACACCACTTCCATCCACAGGGTGCCACTCACCACCCAGCACCTTCATGTCCTGTTTACCTTTTATCTGCTCAATTGCCTTTTCATTTGGCAAGAACAACAACAAAAACCCCAATAAACCCACAGATCCCAAAAGATCTTAACTATTGTTACCTTCACGTTTCTCATGTCACATCAAGTGTTAACATGCAGTCTAAAATTTCAATTGAAAAAAAAACAAACCACAAAATAACCAAAAAACCCAACAAAATATTGACCAGCGCCTGTAAATTTATGATTAAGGTAGTACAGTAAGTGTTCTATTAGAAAACAACACTAAACAAAAGGAATCTGTCAGTAAGCCATGAAGAACATACAGAGAAAACATGCATGATTTGAAGTATTTTTTAAATAAAGATAAATTTGCTAAACTTTAGATTAGGCGTATAGATAGCTGGTGTGGGCACGCATAGCTCTAGTTAAGCAGATAAAACCGAGGAGTTGCAAATTCTGTTTTGCAAGATAAACTTTAAAAAAGGACTTAAAAGTTTCTATGTTTCAGCTTATCTGGGAACAAAGTAATTCTACAACAATTTTCAGTATATTATGGCTCTGTGAACTTGAAAGTATTCTCTGCATCCTCCACGTATTCACCTTTGTGGGTTTCCTGTGAAGTCTATAGTCTAACTGACTGACAAAAAGATTGAAATGAAACTACTTTAGGCTTTTAACTTTCTGAGTGGAAAGCACGTCCTTGCATGGTTCTATTTTCCTCTTTTATTATTGTTTTCTAGTTTAACAGCTTGCTTCCTTACCATAATTCTGACTAATTTCAGAGGAAAAAATATTTCAAATATCAATTACTTACAGTGATGCAACAAATTTCTGAAGAAAAGATGGTGCTTAGCCTAGTAAGGAGCCTAATAAGGAGGTTCCCTTTGGGAACCTCATGACTTCTGACACTTTTTATCTGATCTTTTGCTCCGTACTGATGCTTTCTCATTTCTTCTCATCAAGAGGGGACCATGTGCTGTTCTCCACAAAGATTCTTAAGTTTCTTTTTGTGAAGACTAATTATAATTGTTCTTGTACTTCATATTAAGAGTAGACTGTTACAGCTTCTTCCCTCCCTCCCCATATGTGTTCACAGGGAGTGACATATCCTCTGAATCAGGGTCTCTGAAATACAACTATCTCATTCTTGTTCAGAGCAACAAAACTCTTCTCAAGGATTTAGTACAAACAAAAATCCACATCCAAAAACCTTCTCACAAACGCATCCCTCCGTTCTAGGTTATTTTCTAAAACTCTTACTAATAAGGGAAAGAAACATACATTAAGTATAGTCTTCTGTAAAATTTCTTGGTATCAAAAGTGCTAGACTGGAAAAGAGAGACAACAGAGAGAAGACTGCACAACCACAGCGGCTTTCTTCTACAAGAGAAGCCCATCTTAATACTTCAAGAAGAACACAGCTGAAGATTACTCTCAATAAATGAATGAGTTTTCACCTGTGAATGCAATATTTCAAAACAGGTCTGTCTGGTACTGCTTCATGAAGTATCAGATCTAGTCCAAATTTAAATAAGCAGGGCTGCACCGCCACTCCTGAATCACACACCTAGCAGCACTCAAGCTACACTAGTCCTTACTCCCAGAACCCAGTGCCTACATCTGTCTTGATGATTTCTGGCTTGAAGAAGTGATCCTACTGCCTGGTTCAGAATAAATTCACAAACAAGGAGAGTCACCCGTCTTCCTTATCACAGCAATTAGGTCAGGATAGCTTCTGACTTCCTTATACCAAGCATTATCTGGAACTGCAACTTTTCAGACTCCTTGTTACCAGTCTGTATGTTCCAGTGCTGCACTTCAAAATGTTGGCTCCCAAAGCTGAGCCTTCACCTGTGTGGGGAACTGCAATTCCACACTACAGGCTGCTCAGATCTCAGCTGCCTTCAAGCACCACATTGGAGACTGAAAAGAAACACTTTTTGCCACAAAAATTATTCTCAGCAACTACAAGTGAAGAGGCACGGTCTCTAATGGTAAAGTAGTTGCCCAGCTTTGCTCTATGAAAGCCAAAACAGTCTGGAGACTGCCTCGGAAGCAACAGCAACACGCTGATAAATTATTCTGAGGAACAAGAAACCAACCTGTGCCAAGCACAAATTTTTTCCAGCCAGTTTGGGATTGTGGGACATTCTCCTAGGAGTGCATAGGAGAAAAGCTCACATTCGCGCTTAAATCCTCAAACTGAAGCCTAACTGACCGTAATAACCAATACATGACAAAGGAAAGGAAAAGACTCTTCAAAATTACTTCTGGGACTTTCCACAGCGTACCACTAAATTCAATTACATATTTTCCAAAATGTAAAACAGAGTAATCACAAAAGCGAGCTATTCTTGAGGTTTACTGACTTCTCTGCTCACTTTATTTTAAATGAGACTTAGGCATGCTATGGCATGTTCCTGGGAATGTATCTACACTACTTTACTGTGCTATTTGGCAAAACCCCAAAGTTAACTCATATCTTTTTAACTTCATGTCTACTTATCAGTTCATTCCCCCAGCCCAAATAAATTGTAAGCTCCCATTAAGTCACAGTCTGCAATTCGCTGAAATTCCTTCCTAGCTCACAGGAATTTAACAAGTTTTACTTTCAAAATGGCATAACACCCCATATACAAAGTCACCTCCTTCCTTCCTACGGTACTTTTAGGCCATAAATATGAAAACTGGCTAAATTACATAGCACCACAGTTTGAGACTTGCAATAAGTGGCACCACTGAATTGTCACCTTAGTGACGTAGAGTCCTAAAAGTGAAGCTTCCATCTTCAAAGATCATGTTATTGACTTAATTGCAATGCTACCCTGAAATATCCCGTCTAATTATTAACAACATACAGTTTGGTATGAACAAAACCGAGCTGTTTTCGGGGATTTTTTTTTAGGCTTTGCCATTTGAACTGAAGGAACACTAGGGATTCCAAAGAACATTTATTTGCAAAGCAGACTATGCTAATATGGAAATTTTAATCAGGGATGTATTTTGTTTCTTTTCTTTTTTTTTTTTTTTAGGTTATAAATAAAATGAGATGTTATTCACATGCCAAAATGCAGAACTCCCCCACCCACTGTCTGGTACTACTGCTGCAAAGTTGCAATCATGGAACTTTCACTAACTTTCGTTATGGGTACAGAATATTGTAAAAGAAAAGGATATACTAAAGTGTAACATTTACTGCACTACCTTTCAATGCATTGAATTTAGTACACCATCAACAGTCAACTAGATAAAGATGCCTGCACCCCATCACCTTTATAACTTACATCAGGTAAGTTACATTCAAATTTTGGAAAGCTGTCAGATATATCACGTTATTCACAAATCTTATAGAAAAATATTTGAAAAAAAATTTAAAGCACACAAAAAAGCAAATATACTTCTTTCTTTCTACCACACAACTGCAGATATGCATCATTCCAAGGCACTTTTTAATAAACTCTCATAAAACTAGGGAGCACATCAGTAAACTTCAAAGCCACTTCCTTCAACATCTCCCTGCCAAACATAATGCCTGAGTATTTGAAAGAGCAAAAACTTACATTTTGATAGCTATTCCACTCCCTTAGAATAAGGTTCTTTGAGGAGAACCTTAAGTGCACTGAAAGTTGCTACCTACCTAGACACTGTACTTTTGCCCATTAATTTTTTGTCTCTGCTGAGGTAAGCAAGTTTTGTCCGATGACCACTTCCTGTAAATGAAGTAGATTAATAAAACATTATTAGTAAAAATATATTGTTATCTTCTTACAATTCTTACTGTTCCATAAATGGAAAAAAAAAATCCCTTTCAGAACATTTTGTGCACTGAAAATAATTCAAATATAAACTTAAAGTAAAAAGCTTTTGAGTAATTTTAAAGCAAAAAGCAAATGCAGTAAAAAGCAACAGTCACATAAAAACTAAAGCAGGAGTCATTAACTCAAAAATTCATTTTAAAAACAAGATTAGTAGTTTTTTGCAGGCTTAAGGGAAAATAAACAAATCCACAGTAAGCTTTTTCTCCCCAGAAAAAGAAGGAAGTTCACAACATGAACTTAAAGGCTACAGAGATCTAATATACCTACAAATCCATTGTCCAAACAGAAAGGCACAGATGCCTTGAATCTGTAAAGACAGGTTTTTCTTAAAATGATACAGAATTAGCCTTGTAACAAAACTACATAAAAAATCACAAACACTCCCAAAAATATTTTTAGCTGTGTGTACTTTGTCCTCTGCTAAACCAAATAAAACTTGAATACAGGCTGATTCTTTCTATTGTACACCTTGAAGGGAACTTTGCCTCCTTACAAGAAACATAGAAATGATCCTCTGCTTGGGAGAGCAGAGGAACAAGCACAAACTCATGCCCTAACAGTTTTCAGACTGGAAAAACACAACCAAATGCTGGGAGCACAGAATCTGTGTTTCCAAATCCGAAGGAGAAGGAATGAAAAAAGAAAACCACCAAAAGACAATTGGGAAAGCAGAAGCTCTGACCTCTTGGGATCTCCAGAGTCAGTATATTCTGGCTGTAACCGGTACAGGAAATGAACAACTACACTGGTGAAAAACCACATCACCCGAGCCTTGACCACAGAGGACCTTAAGCTAGTGAAGGAACCAACTGTTGCATGCAGTGATAAAGCTGCGCTTTTTTTCACCAAAAATCCAAAAAGCACATTGACACCGTTAAGAATGATGCCCAGAAGAGGTACTGCACAACTAGTTGTGGGTACTGCAGCTGCAGGACAAAATCCACTAGGCATTTTGCACTGTCCCTTCTCACAATACTTTCCTAAGGTTCCTCACCTCAGAAGGGCAGCGAATTTCAAAGCAGGTTTGCTAAATAATTCATACACACTTATTCTGCAACACTTTTTCTTCAGCTTTAAGCAATTCAACAAAAACACTTCACTGAAAGTATCACCGAAGCACTGCTACACCCTAGTGGACCTATTCAAAGTGAACATGGACTTAGGCGTCTCAAGAAAGTAACCAAGTTCCCCAGGCCGGGTGACTGTGGCTCTTGTGCCAGGGCTGCACCACACAACCAAAGCCATAGTTTACCAATGGTAGGGCAACGGGAGGATGCAAAGCTGGGGAGGCTGCCATCTCCAGCATGGCTACAGTGCCCTTGTACACACCCAGCCCTCGTCACATCCCACAAAAAAAAACCTGTAGGACATCACACAAGCTGCTGTCCTCCTTCCACTACCAAAGGTTACAAAGTCATGGTTACATACCATCAATAAAGACAGCAAGTAGTTTCAGGTTCCTCCAGATCTGTGAAGAGACCGGGTCTCACATCTCAAATGCCTACACCAGATGACCCAGAAACTCTCCCTTTGCCAGCACCAGCAAAGAGCACTGCCCGATGTGAGCAGAACTTGGCCCCGCTGGGTACAGGGATGTGTCCGACAGCCGGTGCTTCACACGACAAAGCAGAAGTGGTACCAAATACTGTGGAAAACCCATTTTTTGAGGAAGGGATTTTTATAAGAACTACACTTGCTACAAAAATACAAATTGTATCTCTGAACTCTTAGAGGCAGACTGATCCTTTCTGCCTGACAAGGGACTGGGTCCTTAGAGCTCCAGCACCATAATATATAAAACTTCAGAGTTTCCAAACCACCATTCCAGGTAGTAGGTTCTAAATTCAGAATGCATCAATTCCACACTCAGTAATGCTTTTTCTTGATTTGCTTTCAAATGTTATGATTTCAGTTCTAGCACCCATACACTTGACAATGTTAAGTATTTCTTCCAATACTAATAATTCAGACTGTATTAAGTTTCTTTTATTTCATTAAATTCAAACTTGCTACATTTGGAATGGCTCTTTTTATCCAGCCCTATCAACCTATTGGGGGGAAAACACACCATACTGCAAATGTAATAAAATCACAACAGAAAGAATCCTATTCTTTTCCTGAATTGGTATTATAAAGTTAGTCTCAGTATAAGCAACCAGTTCTAGGGTATAATCACCAAGTACCGGAAATTCAGGGGGAAATAAATAAATTTCTCTTTCCCTGGCACGAAGGGAAAGGACTTGGGTTGCAAAGACCCTCCGGGCAGTGTCACAGAAGTAGCTGGGCTTCAGCTCCTCCCACTCATCTCTTTACAGCATCAATAACACCAAAGCAGCTTTGTGTTCAGTTCCAGCAGAAGAAAAATGCCATGAGATTGTACGCAATCTTTGCCAGGCCAATGCAAACACCACCGATGAAATTTGCACCACTTCAACCTTATCACCCCTGGGACAGGCATTAAGAAAGAAGGAGTTTGATATTAGTCAAGTACCAAAATATGACTTGAGTGATATGGCTAAAGCAAATTAAATACATTTTGAATGACAAAATGTCAGTCTTCATCACTGTTATGTATATTGTTATATATAATGTTACAATATAACAACAATGTTATATTGAGAAGACAGCATGTTAATACAAATGTAAGCATATTTCACATACACACAAATTCTACACTGATTAAAATCACTGTAATTCCATCTCATTACAGTGGGGTTTGTTCTACATTTTTTATAAGAAATGAGAACTCTTTGGCCCAAAGCCTATGCATCAAAACTGTATTATTCTTTTCCATATTAGATGTTAATTTGTTGATTAAGAATTTTAGAAGGAAATGCTAGGGAAATTCTCCCTAGCAAAAAGACACCTCATATTCGAGAGGCTAGCAGTTGCTACTGTCTCTGGGATCACAGCCCCTGGCTCCTGCTGAGCTTTCACTTCTACAGAAGGCAGGAGCCAAAACCATGACAGACCTAGCTTACACAACCTCCTTGAGGAACTTGTGCCAGCATCTGACCATACTTACCAAAAGTCCCTCCAATCTTCAAAAAAACAACAAACACACACCAAAAAACCCACCCCTTCATACAAACATCATGAAGATCTTATCTCTTCACAGAGGGTAAAGAACAGCTTTTCCTCTCCCTCTCCTTTTGCACTCACGAGGCACATCACTGTACTTGCTCCCAAGGGAGAGCAGCTCCAGTTCTTCTGCCCTGCTCCTCTGGGCCATCTTTGCAAGACCCATGTTCCTTTTTAGTCCTTTTAACAGTCAATGTGAATCTCTAAGTACAGTACTCTGTGAGGCCCTACACAGCAACAGTATTTCACTATGATTTGGATATAGGCACTCCTACGTAAACATCCTGGAACAGCATCTGCTTCCCTCTCCCTCAACAACGTACTGCCGGTCTGAGTGGCTTATTACACACTACAAGCACTACATCCTTCCCTGCTAATTAACCAGTACTCCTCATTATACATTTGCACTGTTTGCCATCTCTGTATTTGCCTTTTTATGCAAAATGAGTACATTTACCTCTGCTTTATCATCCAATAATTGAGGAAAATATCCACAATCAGTAAACTCAAGAAACTGCATGTGAAACCTACAGTTTGTCAGTGAAGCAGTTACAATACAGCTTTCCAGACAATGTGTAGTAGCCTCAATCTAAGACATACATCCTTAGCTTAGTTACGGAGACCATACCAGCAGGTGCCAAAAGCTCTCCTTAAAATAGTGTCTACTGCTTCTCATCTACTCAGATCTTCTGTTCCACCACAGGAAGATTCTGGATTACCTTAGCACAGTTTGGTTTTGTACTAAATCTGTCAGGTTACGCTTCAAGAGCGATAGCCAAGCCAAACCCAATCTACAGCATAGGTTTAGGCTTTCCATAACCTCAACCAAGTGACTGACCCTCCATTCTAACAAACTGAGAAAACCCATTAACAACAACAAAAAACCAAACACAAAAAGCCACAAGACAACACACTCTATGAACTATCTTATCTTAAAAGAAAGTTACGACACAGAAGTAAAGGTCACAGAAGAATAAGCAGAGATCTATTTTTCATTTAAAGAAAAAAATTGATATTACTGATAAATTCAACAGAGCTACACAAAACTTGATCATTTTCTCAAACATCTGCTTCCATTTTTCGTTTTCCCCTTTCAGAAATACTATGGTTGCCCCAGTCCCCTTTTCAATTCCAGACTACACAGTTTGGACAACTGTCTCCACATAAACAAGTCCTACCAAAAAAAGCCATGCTAATGGCCAGGAAAACTTGAAAATACTTCTTCAAGCATTCCAAACTTTAATATGGATTAATGCAAAGCCAAAACAACACCATGCCAGATATAGGAAGTATTTCACTATTAGAAAGGTTTCATTATTTAATTTACAGATCCCAGTAAAAATGTCAAAACAGTGTTTATACTAAAACACATTAAGACACACATGTCATTTTGCATAACATTTCCTCTCTACCAAGTTCAGATAATAGAGTCTGCTTCTACTTTCAATACATTAGTTTAATACTTGCATTTCCAATACAGGAGAAGATTGCCTGCATTACTTTGAAAGCTATTTTCTCTGTAGTCTCATACTCATCACTGATTATCTCAATCATGACTGATTAACAGTTTCATTATTTCCAACTTGGATTTGCTGTTGTCGAATTGAAAGTTGAATTTATTTCAGCATCTTCCTTCAAATTCAGATATTCCTGCACTGCTTTGACTTCACATACCTGGAAAACCTTTGGCTGATCAATGATCCTAATCCATATTTTTTAAACAGAGAAATAGCTCCCTCCTCCTGTCTGTACTAATGCATAAAACAGAAAGAAAAGGTTTCTCTAGGTGATGAGGCCCTTTTGCATCCTCCACCAAACTAAATCTTCAGGACAAGGTTGTCAGTAATAGAAGAGGTCAGAAGCAGGCAGCTGCATGAAGCAACACTTTGGCTTGCTTTATAGTCAGTCAAGAGAAGTATCAGAGGAGGAATTGCTCCCTAGAGTGACCTCTCTCCACTAACTATAAAGGGAGCCTGAAGAGGTAGGTGAACCAGATTTCAAACTTGTTAGTAATTAACTACAAGCAACGCAGACCTACTCACTGCATTTAGCTGAGCATACTTTATATTTCCTCTGATCTTACTGATTGGAACAAAAGCAATAATCTTAAATTGGTCACACTAGAATTCTAATGACTCACGCTAAAGGGAATATCATCATTTTACTTGTCACACAGAAATGCAACCACCACCTAAAATGAATGATTAATTAGCCACGTACAATAAACTGAAGTTTACCACTCACTGTATCTATCTGCAGCTCCTTTACTTACACGCTCACATACTCCATTTCAGCTGCATCTTACACTTGTCTAAGACAACTCTAAAACGCCATTAGTATCTCAGGATGCAGCACTTGAAGCCTGAAGTAGAACAGGCACCAGTGATCATCAGTTAAAACAATCAACAATTCTTTAGAAACTGCTCAAACATGCAGAACTTTGGCAGGAACATAAAACAACATAAAAGGTAGTTAACAGAAAACTAATATTAAACACAAAGGACCCATAATCTTGAATTATCTTTTACTATAGAGACTACCGCTATTAACTTTAGTGGGAGACACCTATCAAAGAAGAACCACAGCTATTTTGCAGACAAGTTCACCTACGTGACCCTAGCATCACACTTGATAAATACAGACACACAGAAATATCCAACTAAGGCTTCTGAAACTTCCTACTGTGCAGTTACAATGAACTAGGGAAAAAGAAGTAATTGAAGCTTGTTCTAGTATCAGTTTCCCCTTTAACCACTTCAGGAATTAAAAATAAAATAAAAAAATATTACCTTTCCATATAAGTCAAAAACACAGGAACAGTTTCCATCCAGAAAAAGTCAATATCTGACTAACAATGCAGGAAAGTTTTAATTAATAGTTCTAAGTTATTAATGGAGAGATCATCCTAAAGTATTCATGTTTCTGCCTATTTTTCTGTACAGTTGACACCAAAAAAAGACCCTCAGACTTCTCTACCTGGCACCTTACAACCACATTCTTGTTCACTTGCACCACCTGCACCAACACTAGCATAACAAGCATTTTCATTTCACCAAAGTTAGGGGGCACAGGTATAACAATCCATCTATCAAGATATACACACACAAAAACGTATGTACGTGCATATTTATTAATAAAAAGGTCTCCCTGCAGACCAAATATTCTGACAGCTTTATGAACTGGTAGCACCTACATTTGGTTTTGGTGTTTGTTTTGTTGGGGTTTTTTTTATTTGATAATATAAGATACAACATAGGCTTCCTTTTATCCCACTGACCCTGAAAAGTTAATTCACAGCATATTCAAAGTCATAAAACCCAAGCAAACATTCAGCCTTTGATTAACAATATTTGCTTTCAGTAACATTTTTCAACTTGCTCCTTGCAAATTTCTACATTAGCCTGTATGACTGGGCAACGCCTTTAAATCCTTCACTTTTAATTCCTCATATTGCACCTCTAAGAACATAACTTTAAAATCCACATCTCTTATGTGATGTCTTCCTCAGTATCTAGGATGGGTACACGAACTGAAGACCGCATCTGATAAGTGAATTTCCTATGGGAAGACTACTTTTAATAAAGATGACTAAAAATTATGAACTATTCATTTAGTTAGACTTCAGATTGCCAACGATCTAAACAGATTCAAAAGGGCAAGAAAATGTCACCACAAAAATGCATAAAGTTGCAGCATTCCAAAAATACTGACTCAGTCCACGTTGCACAGACATAACACAGGCTCCTTATGAATAAACATATAGATAAAAGGAACTACATATTGTAGGGTATATGATCAAAAAGGAATTAAAAAGAGTAACTATCTTGTTTGGGCCAGTATAGGTAAGTGTTTACAATGGAAATGAAATTACACAATTACATGCTGATACAACACGGTTTTATGGTCTCAAACATTTGTTCCATTACCTGGAAATTAGAGCTGCCCAAACCATTCAAACTGTTTTTCAGTGGTTCTCTTATGAATAAAGGGCATTTCAAAATATCTATTGTAGGTGATCATTCTTTTAATCACAATTTTTAATTCAATAAATTAATATTAATCCTAAAAATTATAATACAATACTGCAGGAAAAAGGAAACTGAAAAGTACCTTCAGGTTCCCAACATGATGCAGAAGCAGGAACAGAAGCATGGATAATATTTAAGAAAGCAACCAACTTCCTCACTGGTTTGAGGCAAATTTTGACCCTGCTGTGCTCTCTATGGTGTGCAAATCCCAACGCACATCAACACAGCTCTAAAATCAACAGAACTGATGTTTGAAGAATTTTTCTATGAATGCGTAACAGAGCCGAGAGAGACCCATCTGTAGATGTCCACCTCTAACATACTGGCCAAAGTTTCCCATTCAGCCTCAAAGCCATGAAGCGATTCGGAATTTTGCTAAGGTACTCTAAACACCCAGAAAGCAAACTAAAGGCAAACTCAACTCCTGACACGGTAATTTATTTGATCGTGGTAAACACCATGCGTCTTCACAATATTTTCTTCAATACTGCAGAATGGCAACAGTGCACACCATCACTGTCACCCAAGTATAGTGATCAGCCAGCCACTCGGCTTCACTGAAGACCTCCAGAAAGCCCACTGGACATTTCTGCTTCGTTGAGATTAACAACTCTAAACTGCAGACCTGTGCATCCCATCCTAGATTAAGTAAAACTAATTCAAATTAAACTTTAAATTTGAAGGAGGAACCATTTTGAAGACAATCCTAAGGGCCTTACCCTCGGTGGCAGGGTTGGCATCTAGACCAAGACTTAACAAGTTTCTAAATCCACCAAGACAGAATCGTCTTCACAGATACGGTGCCCAGAATCACCCCAGTCTGCTGCATCCGACTGATAGGCTGAAATTTCCTGGCCTTGAAGTTTAGTCTTCCATTGAGAGAAAAAAAAAATACAATAAAAAGTGTTCCAAGTCAACAATACAGCTTTGTGAGTCTCTTAAGAGACCCCTATTTATTATGAAAAGAAAGGAGATGACATCACTATACCTTAGTGCCATAAAGAAGTCAATCTACCAGATGCAAATCTGCTAACAGTAAAGTATTACTAAAAAATGCAGATACTTCCTCTGTGATGCTCAGTTCCACATTTCCATTCCAGTATCTCAAAATCAAGAGATGCACCGATTTCGTTCCTGACTGGCCAAGAGAACAGCCCATCCAGGAGCCACAAGGAAAAAGGGGAGAGTGCTCAAGTTTAAAATTACTCCATCTTTCTCCTTAGTTTTGATATTAGAACAGGCTGTAAAATCCTTTCCCTCTACTGTGCAAACTTTCTCTAGTATACTGTGAAAGCCCATACTCTGACTCCAGCAAAGCAAGGTAATGATCAACTGCAGGACAGCCGTTGTATGACTGGCAATACTTGTGGCTAGTGTAGCAAAAAACAGAGGGCAAAATTTGTTGGGTGTGTGTATGTGTGTGCACATTTATTTTTTTATTTAGAGAAAAAACACCTGTACACAGGGGTGACAAAGTAGGTGAGGCGAATCTGCTGGGACACCTAGAGTACTAGCAACAGAGAGAAGGCAGATGGGTCATAGGTATTGGAGGTAACGCTTGGGAAGCCTTCGACTCTGACAATATATTTCTGCAAGTCTGAACAGAGAATAAGGAGAAGATGAAGCTGAGGTCTTCAAGCAGTGTAACAGCCATCTTATTTGGAAAAAAAGTGAAAATAAAGAGGCAAAAGATGCTCAATGGATGTCACTGTCAATTAGAAACCCTAACAAAATGAAAGATCATCTGTTTTCAGGACAGGCTTATGAAAAGGCACATCTGTTATACCTCTACAACAGATAAAAGCATTTGGGGAAAACACAGGTATATTCTTGCATATCCTGGGCTTTTTTAGAACACCTATTCCTAAACTCTATTAAAGCTTCTCCATGTCCAGACAGCCAAGACGTAAAGGCAATACCAAAAATACCCTTCTAGGAGCCTGGAACTTCTGACCTTTTGTTCCATAAGCCAAGGAAGCAGAAGTCCGCAGGAAAGCAGAGTTGTGCTTCGGCTACACCAGCAGGTAAGAACAGCTTTGCTACTGCCAGTTACTGCAGAATATCCATGAGGTTGTGGGATGCTTCCCTTCCTCTTCTATTTCTAATACACAGGGCACTTCTGTGCCTGCAGCTAAATTCTAGAAACACTACCATTGTCCCACTTGGAAGAGGCAATCACTTGAAGGACAACAATGGCAGAAGACCTGTATTTTAAAGAGAAGTTATTTTACTCCAAGATGATGTGAGGAAGACAAATAGCCACTAACGTAACACACAAATCCAACAGCCTGGGGCACATACCCACACAGGGTGAGTTAACAAGCAATCATCTCATCTGCTGTTTAAGAAAGCAATAAACAGAAGCTTTTGCACCTAGCCACCAGCTTTTGGTCCTACACCACACACAGTTTGAAGAGACCATCAAGCCATTACCACAGATATCAATGACAAGTAGGGTGAGCAGATTTGAAGGCTGGAAACTCCAAGCAAAAAAATATGCAGCTCAGGGAAAAACAAAAGTAGCAAAGTGATGTCAGCAAACAAGGGAGGACACCACAAACACCCCAGCTAAACACCAAATGCAAAGGAGAAGAGGTCTCCAGCTCAAGTATGCTCACAGCTAAAAGGATCTCTGCGCAAACACACAAGTGACTGATGCCTCAAAAGGTAAAACAATCCTCACATCCATCAGAAACCTGCAAAAGTAACTTTTTTTTTAGTTTAGCTGAAGAAGTATCACATTCAAGAAGTTTCAGCAAAGATGTTAACAAGTTAACTAAGTATTATTCAAACTTCAGGACACAGTACCTGAGCCCTGGCTTTACAGCACAAGCCGCATTTCATCCAGTGTCTGTGGAAAAGGAACTGAGACAGTCCTGACAGCGACCGCTCAGCTTCTGCACACCAGAGTTCAGCATGTACTGACACCACTCAGCGTTGCACACCTGCACTACACCTGCTTTCTTGCTTGAAGTTGGTCAGTATACACCATGTATATTTATTACGTAGTATTACAAGGACAAGGAGACATGCCTTCATCCTTAATATACACATTCCTTCGAAAGACAAGTACATGAGTTCATTACATACCTCTTATGGACTTTGTTAAAGCCACAAAACAGTGGTTTATGCACTTGACAGCTCTGCTTGCAAACAAATGCCTAATCATCAGTGAAAGTTACTCAAAATATTGTTAGTATTTTTGCTCATTGGGTTTGACAGCACTTTGCAGAACACTGGTTTCACTCTCACTGGTGCTTCCTGGTTCGTCCATTGATGTTGCAAACTGCTGGTGCACTGCTGTACACCCAGACCAACCGCAGCCTCCAACAGCTAACAACCCTGCCCCTGAGGAGCCAGCAGGAGAGGCCGCGTGAAGAGGAAGAGGAAGAGAACAGACTATTAAGATACCTTTGCTGACAGGCAAAAGAGTTGCAGCAGCAAACTGTAGATCAGCAGCAGAGACGCCGGGAAGAAAGCATTTGAATTAACAAAACAACCTCAGGGTACAATATACAAAATGTGTTACTAGAAAACATCAAAACAATCAGCAATGTCCCTTCAATCACTTTTATTTTTATACATCATCATTCTCAACTCTAAACACTACATACACAATTAGCCTCACTGAAGTCAAATCAGACAATCAGTGTGTCTTAAGCTGTGTTTAGTGGGGCAGCAGGGCCAGCCTCTCCCCAGACGCAGGTGCTTTTACACACAGGGAATCCTACCGATACCAACCTGGCCCAGTCTATTCTAAATTAAGATCTGAGGACTATGTTCCCCCTCCCTTTTTAAGAACGGAAAGGGGGATGTAGAAGAGCTTTTACCTTTTCCTTCATTTTTCCCGCCTCTTGTTTTAAATAGACAGCAAGGATGAAAAATTCAAGGAGAAACTACAAGGAAAGCACAATGGTCTACAACTCCCTCCAAGTAACATATCCTTCATACAGAAATTTAATGTGAAAACTAGCTTTTCTTGAAAAGTTTTAGCATTTTCTCTCATAACTGAATGTTCGTCTGCATAACTGTCTTTGAACAGGTATAGTAAAAATTTGGACTTCACTGATTAAGTTTCAAGACTAGGAAATAGATAACAATTTAAAATTCTTTACACATTTCAGTCTTTGCAGAGTGCCAATAACTACCACGCAAAATTACAAGAGTCCAATTGCATTTAACATGTAAAAGTATGGCTACAACTACTCCTTCTAAGGGTCATCCAGATTTTACACTCCCTTTATAAGGAGGAGCAAGGCAGCACTGTCACCCATCTGCTCATCTCCCCCAGCTGCTCAGCGTCAAGGTTCTTTTGCCTTTGATTAGAAAGCTCTTCTTTATTCCTCAACAGTAAATCCAAGTACCTAGGAACAACATGAGGCTTATTCATCTCCTCTCTCATAAACATGCTCAGTTCTCAAATCAGAAAACTATTCAGCCTTTTGCTCTCTAAACTGGAAGAGCTAGATGTCATTTCTTTTGATGGATTGCAGATGACAATGTAAGAACTCATTAGGTCAAATTATTGTTTCAGTATTGTCTGTGCCATTCTACACTCAATTTGTTGATGGACCAGAACAGTAATTCCACTCATCAGTTCTTAAGGGGCACTAGTGATATATAGATGACAGCTAAAGACAAAAAGCTCACTTTCTGAAGTACATATATATTTGAAAGCACAAGGATCTTGTAATTAAAAATGTGTCACTACAGGCACTCTCATAAATAGAGCTATACAGAGCACTGCTTTGATTATTTTACAATATATTAAAACCATTCTCTTAAGGGGAGGTACATTAGAACACTCAAGGCTTTACATCAAATTTCACGATTACAAATGTTAACTGTGTATGCTAAACCCATGTCCTGCACTATTTAAAACTAAGCTTCTAGGAACGGGCACCCAGAAATCTTCTTGACAGACTATGTGTAATTAACATTAAAAGATATGCATGCATAATACAACATTTTAAAAAATGCTCCAAAGTCTACTCTAGAGATAATGATATTTACATAGATGTAAATACAAAAATATATAGTATTTTAAATAAGTTTCCCCAATATCATTCCCAGGTTGCCTCGCATTTTTTTATTGCTACATATTTGCTGGCGTCTCATCCCTTCAAAACACTCTGTAACCATACAATAACTTTCAATGATAAATTAATTAAAAATAATGCTGGTACAATCTCTGTTCCTGTACATATCTGAACTTCTACATACATTTTAACTTAAAGTATCAACATGCAAAACAATTGTTTTAAAAGTTCAATACATTCTCATAATAAAAGATTTGAAAAAAAGCATCCTAATCTTCTGTCTCTTTTAGAGTTTGCTTTGAGTTGAATTAGACAAACCCTGCATCCCCTTTCCCTCACTTCTGACAAGAGCATAAAGAACAACTGAGGCAAGGGAAAAAATAACCAAAGGTGTCACACAGTACCACTTAAACACCAAAAGCATCTGTTTTGGGGAAACAGGGCTGAAAGTATTATCAAATATTGACAGAATTAAATGATACAAGTTATTCTACTTTTCCTCCCTCTGTGTATCAATGTGTCTCTAAAGCTGAAATTTTGCTTTGAATATTTATTAGTACTGGGTAGACCATAACTAGTTGGGAGAGGTACCAGAAATAGGTTATGGGAATTGATAGCATATTTTGCTATAACATGGAAGAGCAAATCCTAAATTTACTGAAAGCCATAGGTTCCCTCCTTCATCCCCTCCCTACGGGCAGAATCCAAGGAACACAGCTTCTGTTTCTCTCTATCTAAAGTTTGCAAAGTGAGACAAACAGAACTTACTATAAAAAAAAAACCTGTTACTCCTAGAGAAATAAATTCTATAAGCCTATTATAATGGATACTCAGCCTGCAGCAGCCAAGAGCCAGACTTAAGACTTGCTACTAGAAAGACAGATGGTCTGGATCCTGGAAAGAGACACACTTAAAGAAGCCAAGAAGTAATTTCACTGTTAGGAAACTATCAAAAAGCTACCTTCAAATAAGACAGGCATGTAGAAAAAGAACAAAAACTAGATGAAGAAAACAGAGGAGCCTAGAGCAATGCAAGATGACAGATTTGAAGTATCTCCCTCATAAAGTTTATTTTACCATAATTCCTTTTGCAGATTGGTCACAACAGACCTTTTCTATTTTTGGTCAGTAGCTTATCAAATTACTTTTTACAAAAGGTACATGTGGAAAACGATGGGTTTCTACCCACTGGCTTACTGGCATGATACTCACCTTTCAGTGAGCATCCAAGTAGAAAAAGATGCAGAAATTATGCTGGAAATCTCGTGCAAAAGAAGTATACTTGCTACAGACAGTTACAGAAAAAGGCACCCTGTGCAGAAAAGGGTCTGAGAATTCACCTCCACTCGTGCAATTTCAAATGGATATTCCGTGAAGTATCATATTAGTCACATCATGAACAGACACACAACATCTTACTTCAATGACACGTTTAGATTAGTTGGCAAGCCAAGATCTTGTTCCATCTATGAAATATTCCATCTATG